>SJYA01001210.1:1975632-2035012 GCA_006410615.1 Neotragus moschatus | reverse complement strand
ACCTAGAGCCTTCACTTTTGACTGAAGCAACTTAGCAGCAGCAGCAGCAGCAGAGCCTCCTTCTTTGCTTTTGTGTAGGGACAGACTGAACATACTCAAATGTGAAACTTAGTTGGTTCTTACCATGCGCCCATGACACTGTCTACTGTCAGTCTTATGTCATGACAACAAGCTGACTATCCTCTCAACAAAAGCATTTGACATAGAATATGTAGGATTTTCCTTACTAGTAATAGCAGGGTTTTAAACTTGTGGGAATTTGTTTCTAGCTTTCTAAAGATGTTCATCAACTTTGTATTTACAAGCTTGTTTCAGTAGATCAGCTGATTGTCAATAATGTCCTTTACACCTATAAATTAATCTTTAAAATTGTATCTATTTTTTTGTCTGTATCAGGTCTCACTTGTAGCATGGGAATATTTTAGTTCCAGCAATGTGAACACTTAGTTTCAGCATGTGGGATCTACTTCCCTGACCAGGGATTGAACCCAGGCCCCCTGCATTAGGAGCATAGAGTCTTAGCCACTGGAGCACCAGGGAAGTCCAATAAATTCATCTTACAGACTGTCCATATCGAAAATGTCCATCGTTTGTGAACACTCTAGAACACCTTGGATGACATCATGAGCTCAGTTTCTCTCAGGGCAAGTAATGTTAAAGCATGGA
The DNA here is from genome assembly GCA_006410615.1 of Neotragus moschatus. NCBI lineage: Eukaryota > Metazoa > Chordata > Mammalia > Artiodactyla > Bovidae > Neotragus > Neotragus moschatus. The sequence continues at coordinate 2,034,346 of SJYA01001210.1, read as the reverse complement.
TGTAGTCTGAACCTGTGAAATCAAAATTTGATTCCAAATAAATTACAGCTTTAGGAGAGAAATGAGAAAGTCCAGTTTAATTTGGTAGCCCTTTTTTGGTGACATACTTTCTTTTCTGAGTTCTGAAGCAGTCTTAATTCCACAATATTCCTTATGGAAATTTTTGTCAACCCTCACATCACACCAAACGACTCAAGTGGGCTCAGTCCATCCTTGGCTGGGCTCCTTATGGCTTCTTCAAAGATCATGAGATCGATTCTCCTGGTGGCTCAGTGGTAAAGAAGCTGCCTGCCAGTGCAGGAAACACGGGCTTGACCTCCGATTCAGAAGGGTCCCACATGCCTCAGAGCATGCACCACAACTGAGCCGGTGCTCTAAAACCCAGTAAGTGCAAGTCCTGAGGCCACGCACCCTAGAGCTCCTGCTCTGAAACAAGAGAAGCCACCACAATGAGAAGCTCGAGTACTGCAAACAGAGAGCAGCCGCCGCTCGCCACAGCTGAAGAAAAACGCTCACAGCAACAAAGATCCAGGTAGCCAGAAATTAATTAATTAAAAAAAAAAAACCATCAAACACTTTTGGAGAAACAGCATAGAAATCTCTGCTTTACAGTCCTTTTCCCCTTTCATATCCCCATTGTGTTTTCAAATTAGAGGACAGCTTCTTGGCCCTCATTTTGAAAATATAACTTTATGGACAATATTTAAGATCTTTTCTATAGCTAGCAGCACGTGTCATATGTCTAAGAAAGCGATCTCTTTCCATTTCTAAAAGTCAGCTATCTCCTTAAGCAATTCTGCGGTTGTCAGGAAACTGAAAAGTGACTACAATTTTCATAATGAAAACCTTAACTTCACAAGTGAGCAAATCATATTTCTCTTTAGCAGTGTGGTGTATAAGGTATGGAAAACATTCAGCAGGAAAGATCTTTCTTCGTTGTCTGTGGTTTAAAACAGATGTACTGACCGAACCTGTCAAAATTTACGTTTGGACTGCTCCCAATAGGCAGATAGATAAGCAAGGTCTAGTCTGCAGTCGAATAAAGTAACAACAAGCTTTTGTTCTTTGTTTTTTGTATTTTCATTTAAATCTTCATAAAAATCAAGAACATTTGAGATTCTGTTTTTCACATCAAAGTACCTAAGAATATATTGTTAGAGTCACATCCAATTGCGGATGTGACTGGCGGTGGAAGTACAGTCCAATGTTCTACAGAGCAATATTGCATCAGAACATGGAATTTTAGATCCATGAATCAAGGTAAATTAGAAGTGGTTAAACAGGAGATGGCAAGAGTGAACGTCCACATTTTAGGAATCAGTGAACTAAAATGGACTGGAATGGGCAAATTTAATTCAGATGACCATTATATCTACTACTGTGAGCAAAATCCCTTAGAAGAGATGGAGCAGCCCTCATCGTCAACAAGAGTCTGAAATGCACTACTTGGGTGCAGTCTCAAAAATGATAGAATGATCTCTGTTTGTTTACAAGGCAAACTGTTCAATATTACAGTAACCCAAGTCTATGCCCCAATCAGTAATACTGAAGAAGCTGAAGTTGAATGGTTATATGAAGACCAACAAGACCTTTTAGAACTAACACTGAAAAAAGATGTCCTTTTCATCATGGGGGACTGGAATGCAAAAGTAGGAAGTCAAGAGATACCTGGAGTAACAGGCAAATTTGCCCTTGGAGTACAAAATGAAGCAGGGCAAAGACTAACAGAGTTTTGCTGAGAGAATGCACTAGTCATAGCAAACACCCTCTTCCAACAACACAAGAGAAGACTCTACACATGGACATCACCACATGGTCAATACCGAAATCAGATTGATTATATTCCTTGCAGCCAAAGCTGGAGAAGCTCTATAGAGTCAGCAAAAACAAGACCAGGAGCTGACTGTGGCTCAGATCATGAACTCCTTATTGCCAAATTCAGACTTAAATTGAAGAAAGTAGGGAAAACCACTAGACTATTCAGATATGACCTAAATCAAATCCCTTATGATTATACAGTGGAAGTAACAGATACAAGGGATTGGATAGACAGAGTGCCTGAAGAACTATGGACAGAGGTTCGTGACATTGTACAGGAAGCAAAACCATCCCCAAGGTCAAGAAAAGGAAAAAGGCATAATGGTTTTCTGAGATACCAAGGGAACATTTCTTGCAAAGATGGGCACAATAAAGGACAGAAATGGTATAGACCTAACGGAAGCCCAAGATATTAAGAAGAGGTGGCAAGAATACACAAAAGAACTATACAAAGAAGATCTTCATGACCCAGAAAATCATGATGGTGTGATCACTCATCTAGAGCCAGACATCCTGGAATGTGAAGACAAGTGGGCCTTAGAAAGCATCACCACGAACAAAGCTAGTGGAGGCGATGGAATCCCAGTTGAGCTATTTCAAATCCTGAAAGATGATGCTACGAAAGTGCTGCACTCAATATGCCAGCAAATTTGGAAAACTCAGCAGTGGCCACAAGACTGGAAAAGGTCAGTTTTCACTCCAATCCCAAAGAAAGGCAATGCCAAAGAATGCTCTAACTACTGCATAATTGCACTAATTTCACACGCTAGCAAAGTAATGCTCAAAATTCTCCAAGTTAGACTTCAGCAGTATGTGAACCATGAACTTCCAGATGTTCAAGCTGGATTTAGAAAACGCAGACAAACCAGGGATCAAATAGCCAACATCTGTTGAATCATAGAAAAAGCAAGATAATTCCAGAAAAACATCTACTTCTGCTTTATTGACTACGCCAAAGCCTTTGACTAAATAGATCAAAACAACTGTGGAAAATTCTTCAAGAGATGGGAATACCAGACCACCTTACTTGCCTCATGAGAAATCTGTATGCAGGTCAAGAAGCAATAGATAGAACTGGACATGGAACAACAGAGTGGTTCGAAATTGGGAAAGGAGTGCGTCAAGGCTGTATATTGTCACCCTGCTTATTTAACTTCTATGCAGAGTACATCATGAGAAACGCTGGGCTGGAAGAAGCACAAGCTGGAATCAAGATTGCTGGGAGAAATATCAATCACCTCAGATATGCAGATGACACCACCCTTATGGCAGAAAGTGAAAGAGGAGGGTGAAAAAGCTGGCTTAAAACTCAACATTTAGAAAAACGAAGATCATGGCATTTGGTCCCATCACTTCGTGGGAAATAGATGGGGAAACAATGGAAACAGTGACAGACTTTATTTTGAGGGGGCTCCAAAATCACTGCAGATGGTGACTGCACCCATGAAATTAAAAGATTCTTCCTCCTTGGAAGGAAAGCAATGACCAACCTAGCCAGCATATTAAAAAGCAGAGATATTACTTTGCCAACGAAAGTCCGTCTAGTCAAAGCTATAATTTTTCCAGTAGTCATGTATGAATGTGAGAGTTGGACGATAAAGAAAGCTGAGCACCGGAGAACTGATGCTTTTGAACTGTGGTGTTGGAGAAGACTCTTGAGAGTCCCTTGGACTGCAAGGAGCTCCAACCAGTCCATCCTAAAGGAAATCAGCCCTGAATATTCATTTGAAGGACAGATGCTGAAGCTGAAGCTCCAATACTTTGGCTACCTGATGTGAAAAACTGACTCATTGGAAAAGACCGTGATGCTGGGAAAGATTGAAGGCAGGAGGAGAAGGGGGCGACAGAGGATGAGATGGTTGGATGGCATCATTGACTCCATGGACATGAGTTTGATTAAGCTTCAGGAGTTGGTGATGGACAGGGAGGCCTGACGTGCTGCAGTATGTGGGGTCGCAAAGAGTCGGACATGACTGAGCAACTGTGCTGAGTGAAGAATATGTTGTTTGTTACTGGGGAGGAAAAAAGCTTTTCCTTTACCCTCTTAGATCCAGTACCCAGGGCCGGTGCATTAAACTGGCTCAAGACCGATTAACAGAAGAAAAGGCACAATTTTTATTTAATATTGGTAGTTAAAGGCACAGGAGTTCACAGAAAGGACGTGAAACTTGAAGAAGCAGTTAGGTTCAAGAGAGGAAAGGACTTCAGACTTCAAAAGGATGCTAAATGGTAGGAAAGTGGTTAAAAAAATATATGGAGGAATGCTAACTCACTTCAGTCGTGTCTGACTCTGTGCGACCCCATAGACGGCAGCCCACCAGGCTCCCCCGTCCCTGGGACTCTCCAGGCAAGAACACTGGAGTGGGTTGCCATTTCCTTCTCCAATGCATGAAAGTGAAAAGTGAAAGGGAAGTCGCTCAGTCGTGTCCGACTCTTTGCGACCCCATGGACTGCAGCCTACCAGGCTCCTCCATCCATGGGATTTCCCAGGCAAGAGTACTGGAGTGGGGTGCCATTGCCTTCTCCTAGTTACTTTTAAATTTGCCTGTTTATGCAAATTTGTCTCAGTGTCAACTCCTTATTTCCTGATAAGAGTGCTCTTCCTGGTAGAAGGGGCAGGAGGTAGGACTCCGAGGAGGAAATTGATCAATTTGAAGGGGAAATTGATGCCTTGCTTTTAGGCATATGGANTTGCCTTCTCCTAGTTACTTTTAAATTTGCCTGTTTATGCAAATTTGTCTCAGTGTCAACTCCTTATTTCCTGATAAGAGTGCTCTTCCTGGTAGAAGGGGCAGGAGGTAGGACTCCGAGGAGGAAATTGATCAATTTGAAGGGGAAATTGATGCCTTGCTTTTAGGCATATGGAAGAGGGCAGACCTTCCTTCCTGCAACTGTTGTTACTCAAGTGCCTGTAGCGCAAAATAATATACCAAAGTATCCAACTTTGAGGTGGCCTATCCAGACCCCCTTCATTATTACTAATGTTACTGTGGTTTAACCCATCACTTGATACACTGTAGAAAGCACATACACTGTGGATCACCTCTTATGCTTTGTTTCTATTGAGAATTTGCCTGTACCAAATGCTAGTTTAATTTTTAACATTCTGAATATTGTGGTTGGTAAATTCTGCCAGAATTAGCCCTGCATTGTTAGAGGCCAGTACATTTGTTATCACAATTTTTTCTTTTGTTTTCCCCAGAGGACAATTTAGTCTTAACCTTTGGATCAGGAAATGCAGCTTTACCAGGTTTAGCAGAGCAATCAAGGAGCAAGAGGAGAGTGTGTGTTCCTCAGCGTGCTTTGTGCACATGAAGGCAGAGACAACTCCTGGGGAAAAATTGATTTAGAAGAACTTGCCCGTCTCATCCCAGACCTTTACCACAGTCTCCATGTGTGCCTTTCATCCCCTCCTGCATCATGCTCAACCCCAGTGTATTTTCTCTTTTTGCTGGGTAAATCTTCCTTGCTGCACATGAACTTTCTCTAGTTGCTACGAGTGGGGGCTACTCTCTAGATGCGGTGCTCGGGCTTTGCCGTGTGGTGACTCCTCTTGTAGCAGAGCATGGGCTTCAGAGCATAGGCCTCAGTAGTAGTGGCCCATGGACTTAGCTACCTCAAGACATTTTGGGATCTTACTTCCTGGACCAGGGGTCGAACCCACGTCCCCTGCTTTGGCAGGTGATTCATAATCACTAAGCCACCTGAGAAGTCCCCCACTGCATTTTCTGCACCTGTTTAGTACACTCTGTTTTGGTCATTTCATCTCCCCAATCACATACCCAAGTCCTTCCATTAGTCATTAAAATGTCACAGTCCTTTTAGCTGTGAAGTCGAAGTCCTGTCGGTGCTGTGATTATAATCTGAACTCAGAAAACACGAGCACAATATTCACAGTGTTAAAAATTAAACTAGCATTTGGTACAAGCAAATTCTCAATAGAAACAAAGCACGAGAGGTGATCCACAGGCCCAGCTGAAGACAGACTTAAAGATTATACGGCATTTGAGTTGCACACCTGAGTCATATCACACCCAGTGATGTAACAGTGGGTGAGCGGTCACGGGAACCGAAAATCCTGGTGGTCAACCTCAGAAGTCAGTGACCACGGAAGGTGGGTAATCTATGCCACGTCCAGCTGGCATGAAAGGTGTGGTCTCAGCCCCTAGGTTTTGGTCTCCATAACGGGTTCTGTGTCTTCCCTCTGACTTTCACACTCACCATGAAAACCATCCTTTCTCATGTACAATAATGGGGTTTCCTGGAATGTGGGACTTTAACTTCTAAAACCACAGGAGGGCAGTCCCTGTGAAAATAGCACTTTGAGGTATTTCTGGTCAGAAGTATATATTGGTGCACTTTTTCTAGAGAGGTAGCTTAGATGTGAATTTCAGGAACCTTAAGCAGACCTTTGAACCAGCCATTCCACTTCTAGGCAATTCATCTTAAGGAGATAAGGAGAGCAGGTCATAAACATTTGTGACTATAGAGAACCAACTGGATTTTACTTATTGCATTTAAAAATTGAAAATAGTTTTGAGAGGAAAAGTTAAAATTTTTGCTAAACCCTTGAGAGCAGGTTCTTATCTCATGTAATATGGCAGGTTCTTATCTCATGCAATATGGCCTTTAGGCTCTCTCAAGGGTTGTTTTCCCTTTGGGGACTTTCCAAGAAGTTGTTTTTCCAGGCCATCGGAATGTGGCCCCGACCAGCCGTTTAGACCTTGTAGCAAACGAGCCTATTCCTGTAAAGGTCAGGACCTGCCCACCAATCAGACTGTTCCCACCCTAGCTGCACCCGTTTGTGGTTTTTGTGCTTAAAAATGCTTTGTAACGACTGTTCGGGGTTCTTTCCTCCCTGGAGGTGACTGAACCCCGGCGCGCTGGTCCAATAAATCCTCTTGCTGTTTGCATCGAATCCAAGTCTCGGTGATCTTTGGAGCGACGGGTCCCAGGAAAAGACCGCAAGGTCTAACAGTTTCAGCTTTCAACAATAGGGAAATAGACTGTAATACTGTTTATAGTGAGATGTAGTAATTAAATGCAATCATTAAAATTCATGTTTTGGGAGAATGCTTAATGGTGTGGAAAAGTACGGTCTAACAATAACTTTGAGGCATTTATAGTACAATTCCATTTTTACCTAAATATGCATTTAATATGTATATTTATTACATACACATATAAAACTATATAGTACAAAGAGAAGCAGAAACTAGAACTATCCCAGAATAGTACTTAAAAAAAATTTTATTTTTGGTCTCACCTTGAGGCTTATGGGATCTTGGTTCCCTGATCAGGGATTGAAATCAGGCCCTAGGCCTTGAAAGCATAGAGTCGTGACCACTGAGCCACCAGGGAATTCCCAGAATGGTACATTTGAGTGGGAGGGTTATGGCTAATTTTAATTATTTATTATAATTTTCCCAGTTTTCTGTAGGCAAATTTTTTTCTGATGATTTTCTTATAATATTTACTCAACTGATTTTTTGAATCACATCTTTTAATGGCCAAAAGAACAGCCTTATAAAAATAAGATGGGAAAAAATTAAATTAATTTTTTTTTAAAGATGGAGAAGGAAATGGCAACCCAGTATTCTTGCCTGGAAAAGTCCATCATCCAATGTATGCATGCTTGGTCAGTCATGTCTGACTCTTTGCAACCTCATGGACTATAGACAAATATTCAGATTCAATAAGATTTTTTAAATGGGCCACATCAAAAAAAATGTTTTTTAAGGGAAGTATTGTGATTGTTGATAGTCTACTAGGCTACCCTATGCGTTACCTTCAGGTTCCTAAAACCCACAGAAAGGTAAATTGTGTTGTTAAGGTAAATTGTGAAAGGTAAACTGTGTTGTGTTCCACCCCTTTCCCTCACACTGGATTAACCTGTTCCAGACATGTATCTTCCTTGTTCAGTGTTCAGCTTATCACCCAGCTCTCTATCAAAAAGGTAAGGGGAAACCAGCCACCCAAAAGTCACCAAGATCCAGGATTGGGGACTGGGATGGGGTTAGAACGGTAGGAGGAAAGCTAGAGTTTGCCTTGTCCACTCACAAGGCAGCATCTATCAAAGTAGAAATCAGGAGGCAAAGCGTCAAATGCCAAAGAAGTCATCAACTCCTACTAGTCTGGGGCCAGGGAGGAGCCCAGCCCCAGCCCCAGNATTGGGGACTGGGATGGGGTTAGAACGGTAGGAGGAAAGCTAGAGTTTGCCTTGTCCACTCACAAGGCAGCATCTATCAAAGTAGAAATCAGGAGGCAAAGCGTCAAATGCCAAAGAAGTCATCAACTCCTACTAGTCTGGGGCCAGGGAGGAGCCCAGCCCCAGCCCCAGCCAAGGGGTGAATAGGTCACTCCAAGGCAGAAACTGGTTCTCCATCAGGATGTTATCAGTAAGCTGTAAACCGGATCCAGAGAATCCAGCAAGCCATGGGTGTGAGTCAAGGTGTGTTTGTGGCCTGATGTGAAGATAGGGCTTATTTGCAACAGAAGGTACCTCTTTACAAATCCTTCAGGGCAGGAGCCTGTGTGACTTGAGCTTATACCAGGCAAATTGGGAACAGGAAAAGCCAGCAAGAACCTGGGAACATTGTGGTTGCAGGTGAGTTGGTGAAGGTTCTAGCGTGTGTGACAAAGCAGAGGCGGCCTGGGTGCCACTCCGCAGGCTCACTGGGGAGCCTTTTTCAATCCCAATAGCTAGCCACACCCCAGACAAATTAGATCGGAATTTCTGGGGGTTGGCTGTTGGAATGCTTTAAAAAGCTCCCTGGGGAATTTGAATAGGCAGGTTCCCTGGGACAGGGAACCCTGGATTAAAGGTAGGTTCACAGAATTGTTCCCTAGAAGGCTGATGCTGATTGAGTCATTTTCTTTAGACCAACTAACTAGTCATTAGAAAACAAGCTTTACAAAAATAGTATTTAAAGAAACATTTACACAATAATAGATATGTTTCTAAAATCAAGATAAATCAATACCTACTAAAGCCAGGGTGTTTGCAGTTTCACCCAACAGGGAAGATTTTGATCTGAGAATGATATGACGCAAATGCCAATGTAGGAAGAGTAATTGTTGGTAGGGCCAGTTTAGTACAGCAAATATTTATTAATGGATTTATGGTCACTAGCATTTATGGAGGCAAGGACTGCAACAGACTTGCTCAATCCTGCCTACAGTCCCATGATGAGGATAGTTTGGGTAACTTGTATTTATTTTTATTTCATTTTATTATTTTCTTTTGGCTGTGCCATGCAGCATGTGGGATCTTAGTTCCCCAACTAGGAACTGAACCCATGCCCCTTGCATTGGGAGTCTTAACCACTGAACCACTAGGGAGTCCCAAATACTCGTTTTACAGATGGAGAATCCAAGGGTGACAAAGGTTAAGTGATTTGCCCAAAGTCACTGGTGAGTAAAAAAGAGAAATGTCAGGATTCGCATCCAGAGCTCTCTTCACAATCACCTATCTGCTACATCTCTCATGTCACGAATGACTGTGCCAGTGTGTTCTCTGTGGACACGCAATGAACGTCACAGTCCTTGCCTTCAAGACAGGCCAGACAAGTCTGGAAACATCCACCAGGATGAGTGGTAAGTGCTTAATGGTGTTCTGAGAACACAAATGGTGCATAGCAAAGTCTGCCTCAATGCTAGAAGAAAACAACAGTAGACTTGTCTCATTCTTAAAGGAGAGGGGAAGAGTGGAAATGGGGAGGCCAGTGAGAAAGTCATAGCAGGGACTTCCGGTGGTCCAACGGTTGAGAATCTGATTTGCAAGGCAGGGAACTCAGCATGACTGGGGAACTAAGATCCTGTTCAGTCGCTTAGTAGTGTCCAACTCTTTGCTACCCCATGGAATGCAGCATGCTAGGCTTCCCTGTCCTTCACAATCTCCTGGAGTTGGCTCAAACTCATCTCCATTGAGTTGGTGATGCCACCCAACTATCTCATTCTCTGTCTTCCCTTCTCCTTTTGCCCTCAATCTTTCCCAGCATCAGGGTCTTTTCCAAAAAGTCAGCTCTTCACATCAGGTGGTCAGAATATTGGAGCTTCAGCTTCAGCATCAGTCCTTTCAATGAATAGTCAGGGTTGATTTCCTTTAGGATGGACTGGTTTGATCTCCTTGCGGTCCAAGGGACTCTCAAGAGTCTTCTCTAGCCCACAGCTTGAAAGCATCAATTCTTCAGTGCTCAGCCTTCTTTATGGTCCATCTCTCACATCCATATATGAATACTGGAAAAATTGCAGCTTTGAGTATATGGACTTTTGTTGGCAAAGTGATGTCTCTGCTTTGTAATACGCTGCATAGATTTGTTTCTCCACTTCCTGGTTTATTAACAGTCTTTGTCCCTTTGGTAAAAGGGGCAAAGGACCTCTCTGTAGTCTCTTTATAAGTGCACTAATCCCATTCATGAAGGCTCCACCCTCATGACCTTATCACTCTCAGAGGTTCCACCTCCTAACACCATTATATTTGGGGTTAGGATTTCAACATAAAGATTTGGGGGCTAGGGTGCAGGCACAAACATTCAGTCTATACAAATGAGGCAAGAGAGGTCCCTAGGATGCAAAGCTTTAAGGAGGCACCCACTCTCAATGCTGTCCCCACACTTGTGCTACCCTGAGAGTGGTGCCACCTTAACGGCTGTCACCCCAGTTTGCCTCACCCTAGGCGCCTTGCTTCCTCACCTAGTTTTGGCCCTGAGGGTCTACCTGGAGAGTGCTCTGCTAAAAGAAAACTCAGGAATTCAATCACCTTGAAGTGAAGAAGTCCTGGTGAGGTGACTAAGGTGTAAAGGTCAGGTTATTGGGAGAATAACATAGCAAATAACATCAAATAATGATGGGTTATGACAGGATATCGAAGTGGAAACATGCAACCAGCACTTAGAGTACAAGCGGATCTTGTGACTGCTCAAGACGGGCGATGCTGGTTTGGGAGTCATGGGAGCTGATGCTTCACAAGCAACAGAGTTATTGGAGGTGAGAACGGAAGGCTGAGGACCTCCCACAGGTAGGCTAAGGCTTGCCCAAAGGAAAACAAATTTGCACATGGCTCTTCAAAAACAGGCAGTAGTGTTCCCAATAAAGCTACTCCCTAAGGCTTGACAGTGAGTGCCAACAATGGGAACACAAATGGTTTAACACCTTTTCTACTGTTACTGAGTGTTTCCTGTAATCAACAAACTACTCCTATATAAGCACTTCCCTATAATTGCTACCAGAGCTTATAATTACATTAAAAATTGTTTATTTATGGCTGCACTGTATCTTTGATGCTGCATAGGCTTTTCTCCAGTTGTGGCGAGTAGGAGTCACTCCCTAGTGGTGGTACACTGGCTTCTCATTGCAGTGGCTCCTCCTGTTGAGGAGCTGGGGCTCTAGGGGTCACAGGCTTCAGCAGTTGTAGCCTGTGGGCTCAGGAGTTGCAATCCCCCAGCTCTAGAGCTTGGACTCAGTAGTTGTGGCACATGGGCTGAGTTGCTCCTTGGCCTGTGGGGTCTTCCCAAATCAGGGATCGAACACACAGCTCCTGCCTTGGCAAGAGGATTCTTTACCACTGGGTCACCAGTGAAGTCCTACAATTACAAACGAGCTGTGAACAACTGGGGCATTAGTATCACCACTACTCTACAGACAAAAATCCTCATGTAAGTTGTAGTCAGGCCTCCATATATGTGGTTCCTCTGTATCAAGGGTTCCATATCTGTGCATTCGACCAACCCATATTGAGTGGTACTGGTGGTATCTATTATTGAAAAAAATCCAACAGTAAGTGAACCCAGGCAATTCAAACCCATGTTGTTCAAGGGTCAACTGTATAAACAATTTTGATAGTGGTTCCCCTCTGATCAAACTGAGCCCAGAATATAGGAGTATCTTAGGGACTTCCCCCGTGGTCCAGTGGTAGAGACTTGGAGCTTCCACTGTAGGGTTCAATCCCTGGCTGGGGAACTAAGATAGTGTGGCAAAAAGAAAAACACCTAGCTTAAAGGCTTTGCAAGCCATCTGATATTCTAAGCTACATATGCAGTAAATGGAAGATGGAAAGCACACATTTGCTGAACCCCGACTATAAAGTGGACATGACTTAGTTGCTCAGTCATGTCCAGCTCTTCTCAGCCCCATGGACTGTAGCCCACCAGGCTACTCTGTCCATGGAATTCACCAGGCAAGAATGCTGGAGTGGGTGGCCATCCCCTTCTCCAGGGAATCTTCCCAGTGCAGGGGTTGAACCCAGGTCTCTCGCATTGCAGGCAGATTCTTTGCGTCTGAGTCACCAGGGAAGGCCAAGCACCAGCTATACACCAGGCACTACTCCCTGCCCTGACCGATTCACCATCTCATCTAGGTTAATAACAGCCGTTGGTACTTTTTCACATCTTTGGCTCAGTTATACTAATAAATTAAAACTCACTGAATGGAATCTCCTGGTGGTCCAGTGGCAGGACTGCTGTGGCCTGGGTTTGATCCTGGTCGGGGGGGAACTAAAATCCTACAGCTGAGCTGCTCAGTCAATAAAGTCAAAACAAAACAAAAGCCCCCAAACAAACAAAGAAACCAAACACTCAGGGAAGAAAAACTAATCCCTGGGAAGGAAAGAGTTAATTTCAAGACACCTGATCCCTGAATGGGAACTGAGGTTTCAACGCCTTGATTTGGCTTTGTAGGGAATGCAGGTCTGCTCTGTGTTTGAGATGACTCATGAAACAACAGTGAACGAAGGACCTACACCCTCCACGGGAGCGTGTCTGGGGAGAGGCCAGAGTCTTGGAGCCAGACGATGTCACATCAACACCCCCAGCAAGGGGAACGCCCAGCCCCTTCCAGCTCAGCTGAACAACAGTGGGGCGGCAGAACCTTGGACAGACCCCACCGACGGGGGCCCCAGTATGAGACCAGGGTCACCCAGGAGACCTCCTGCCTTCCCACTGTCTTCCTGAATCCTGGGCAGGTGCCTGATCTCGTTAGACCCCTCTCGGGTGACGGCTGGTCTCGGAGAAGACAGAAATCTGAGGACAGGAGACTTCAGCTCCCTGCGAGGAAAGTCTATGTCTGATCCGAAGCAGCAGTGAACAGAGCACTTTCCCAGAAGCTGAAGTTGCTCGTGGCTCAGAAGCACCACTTGCTTACAGGCAATCTGAGTCCTCCATCCCGTTTATCCCAGGATGGTTTCTTGGTGGCACTGGTCTCGAAAATTAGCTTCCCATCCACCTGGTTGAATTATCTCTCTTGTGGCTGAGCTCTCCCCTGGGTGAATTTTCTTTAAAACAGTTTCTAATTGTGGCAAAACACATATAACTCAAATTGAACATATTGCTCTACACTGTCAGGCCTTTCCTGGTAGCTCAGCTGGTAAAGAACTGACCATTTTAACACTTTTAAGAATACAGAGCAACAGTATTAAGCGCCAAAGGAAATATTTGTAAGGGATTTTGTATCCTGAGCTGTAAGAAGTTTTAATCACCTTTGTTCGGTCTGGTGCCAAAAATGTGGCTGTTGAGAGCTCAAGGTCATTCTAGAATGGAAGAGTCCTACCATGGAAAGGGGCTTTTTGGTTTGTTTTTTGACATCTATGCTGCCCTGAGAAAGAAATTCCATTTGTGTGTGTGGGGGGGGCAGGGGTGGATTATATGAAGTATTTACATAGGAACCACTGATATCTTAATAATCTCTTATCTAAGAAGATAGATTTTAGATATAATTTTTTTTTTTTTTTTTTTAGCTTCTTTCTCCAGGCAAGAATACTGGAGTGGGTTGCCATTTCCTTCTCCATTTCCAGAATCCCATGGACAGAGGAGCCTGGGAAGTTACAGTCCATGCGGTCGAAAGAGTCAGACACAATTTAGCAATTAAACCACATAAAATGTTCATCAGTTACAATACAAAGAATGAGCCATAAAGTAAACTGTGGATTTGAGTTAATAATAATGTACTGATATTGGTTCATCAATTGTAATAGGCGTGCCACACCAATCCATAATAAACTCTGTGTGTGTGTGTGTGTGTGTGTGTGTGTGTGTGTGTGTGTGAGGGATAACATAGGAACTCTTCATACTTTCTGCTCAATTTTTCTGTAAACTGTTCCAAAAACATAACCTGATGGTTAAAGAAAAGATATAACTGAATAAATAATGATTAAAATTAAGATAGTTAATATAGTAATAATAATAAACATAGCAATTAATTCCTAAAATAAATCCTCTTTTTTCCTTTTGATCGTGCCTTCAAGCTTATAGGATCTTAGTTCCCCAGCCAGGGATTGAACCTGGGCCCTCAGAGTCCTAACTACTGGACTGCCAGGGAATTCCTTCCAAATTCTCTTTGACACATTCCATCATCCTCAGAGTTTCCGGTTGTGCCCCACCAGGAATCGTTCACCTCTAGCTTTCCTATCTTACCTAAGAGGGAAAGAAAATGTTCATAAATACTACATTCCTTAGAAAACCTACTTCTGGGGTTAAACTTTCCCTTTCCAAACTGGCTTTCCCTCTCCCTCCCATTTAAATATTTCCACTTTAATCCAGCCCACATTTCACCCTCCTCTCTGAAGGCTCGTTAGCTCAGGCTATGTCACCATCATTAACACCATCTTCTCTATGCCACAGGCTTCCCTGTGATGATATTTATGATCCCTCCCCTCTCTGAAGAAAAGAGTAGTGGCTTCCTGTTTATAGAAGTTCTTAATCCCTTCCCCTCTACACTCTCAACTTGCTGATTCCCTGAATCCTTACAACTGGGTTAGAGATACTCCTGTATCAATTCCTCACTCTTTCTATTTTGAAAAGCAAGCCATTTCCAGCAATCTTCTAAACTAGGTGGGAGGCCTGGATTCAAAATGAAGTGAAGGTGCTTCCCCGGTGGCCCAGTGGTTAAGATCCCCGCTTCCAATGCAGGGTACGTGGGTTCGATCCCTGGTCAGGGAACTAAGATTCCACGTGCCTCACACTACGCCCCCAAAATGAAATGCACCTAGCCAAGGCTGGTGTAGTTATGGGTCTGAGACAGTGGACACAGGCAGGCCAGCCTGAAAAGGACTTAAGGGAACCCAGGATCAGCAAGGTGGTCACCACGCTGGCAGGCAGATAGGTCAGCCTGGGCCAGCATAGAGCGTGCATGCAGGTGAAGTCCAACGCCAGCTAAACTGGGGTCCAAGGTTTCAGACCGGAGGGGCCTCACAAGACCAAGAAGAAATCAAGGCAAATATTCATAACCCTCCATCCAGCCCTGCCCTGTCTGAAAGAGCTGGTCTGGTTTCACTGGAAGGGCAGATCTTACTATCAAAAGATCACAGACAAGCAACTGGAATCTAGAGAACGGCTAACACAGCTGGGTGTTTTTCCATCACACCACCTTTCATGGGTATAAGGCAGCCATAGCCCGGTGTTGGAGGTTTTTCCTGGCTCTGGGCCTCCCCTCTTCAATCTCTGCCCGTCTTCTTACCCCAGTCCTCCCCCACGAGGTCCCTGCTCCCTCCTGGTACCCNTTCCATCACACCACCTTTCATGGGTATAAGGCAGCCATAGCCCGGTGTTGGAGGTTTTTCCTGGCTCTGGGCCTCCCCTCTTCAATCTCTGCCCGTCTTCTTACCCCAGTCCTCCCCCACGAGGTCCCTGCTCCCTCCTGGTACCCAGTGGAACTCTCCTGAACTCCCTCCATGAATCAAGGCAGAACATCTACAAGAGATGTAAACGACGTCCTCACCAGGCTAACCTTTCATGGCATCATCTGCCATGTCTTTCATGATGAAAGACCACATTCCCACCAGAAAGGGAAGGAACAGACTGAGAAAAGGACAGAAAACGTCATCTTGGGTTTTGTGCACACTTCACCTAGAACGTGGGCTTTCCTGCTGGCCCAGACAATAAAGAATCTGCCTGTAGTGCGGGAGACCTGGGTTCAGTCCCTGGGTTGGGAAGATCCCTTGGAGGAGGGCATGGCAACCCACTCTAGTATTATTCCCTGCAGAACCCCCATGGACAGAGGAGCGTGATAGACTACAGCCCATGGGGTTGCAAAGATTCGGACACAACTGAGTGACTAAGCACTCACAGCTAGAACATTCCATTTTGGTCCTGAATTGGGGAGGGCTAGGTGGTACCCTTCCACCCCTCCCCACACCCCCACCAAGAGCAGCACCCTTTAGGTCCTAAAGAACCAGGATGAATAAGAGAAAGTGTAGCTTTTCCAGGGCAGACCTGACCTACATGCTCTAAATCTTTCCTGTGTTTGAGGGGAGAGCTACTGGTCTTCAGGTATCTTAGGGCGAAACAAGGGGTGGGGGAAAGGTCAGTCCAGGACATGACTGGCTAGGGGAGTGCGGGAGGTTAGGAAGATGCCAACTCATCTTCACAGCATCTGTGTTTGTAAGTCAGTCACCCTCGGGGCCAGTGAACAGGGCAACCTAGCCCACCACCTGGACAAATAACTAGGTCTGTATTGTGCCTGCGTAGCTATAATATTTGATTCTCATATCTCGTGTGTATGTGTTTAGTCATTCGGTCATGTCTGACTCTTTGCAACCCCGTGGGCTGTAGCCCTCCAGGTTCATCTGTCCATGGGGATTTTCCAGGCAAGAATACTGGAGTGGACAGCCATGCCCTCCTCCAGGGGATCTTCCTGACCCAGGAAATGAACTCGAGTCTCCTGCCCTGGCAGGTGGATTCCCTACCATCTGAGCTACAATGGGGAGACCCTCATATCTCATAAAGTGTGAAAGTCATTCAACCATGTCTGANCAAGAATACTGGAGTGGACAGCCATGCCCTCCTCCAGGGGATCTTCCTGACCCAGGAAATGAACTCGAGTCTCCTGCCCTGGCAGGTGGATTCCCTACCATCTGAGCTACAATGGGGAGACCCTCATATCTCATAAAGTGTGAAAGTCATTCAACCATGTCTGACTCTTTGCAACTCCATGGACTATACAGTCCATGGAATTCTCCAGGCCAGAATACTGGAGGGGGTAGCCTTTCCCTTCTCCAGGAGTTCTTCCCAACCCAGGGATTGAACCTAGGTCTCCTACATTACAGGCAGATTCTTTACCAGTTGAGCCACAAGAGAAACTTCATATCTTATACAACCACTTAAATTATGCAGTTCTCATCTGATCCTTATTTTTCATTATTATTTAAAACAATTTTTTGGTCTCACTGTCACATTCGGGATCTTAGGTTCCCGATCAGTGATTGAACCCACACCTCCCTGGAGCCTTGGCGTATTAACCACTGGCCGGCCACAGGAGTGTCTCATCTGATCCTTAAATACTAGTCCGTAATTATACCTCTTTTGACTGTTTAAGTATTTAACATATCTATCATTTACTTTTTTTTTTTTTTTTTTTTATCATTTACTTTCTTGAAAGGAAGTTATCTCTCCGATACTTTCCAATCTTTCTTCAACAGACCCTGATTTCTCAAAATTTTATTTCCACCTAGGCAGGGATTTTATAACAATGCCCTGTGTCTAGTTTTCTCTTGTTTTATTGTGAGTAAAATAGAACATTAAGTTATAAAATAATTTCTCTTCTATCATTTTTAACCACGCAATTTTGCAGCTGTTTTAGGCCATGTCACCCTAGAGGCTGTTAAAATCAAATGGGGTGATATATATGAAAGTATTTTCAAAGCATGAAGACACTACTCAAAAAGACTCTTGTTGGTTGTTGTGGCCTTTAAAAGATGTGGCTTTTTGGTTTTATTTTTTCATGACCATACTCATTATTGCTTGCAATTATATAAAAACTAACAAAAATCAACTACCCCAAACAGCCATCAAATTTACTGTTTTTCTAATGATTATTCGTACATTTTTCATAGGATGCTTTTTCCTTCTTTATTTCTTTTTCAATTTCTTTTTCTTTTTTTTTTAAACTTCATTTTTTTAAAGAGCAGTTTTAGGTTTATAACACAGTTGAGAGGAAGGTACAAAGATTTCCTATATACCCTCTGGCTCTACACATGTAAAGCCTCCCCCCTTATCAACACCACTCCCCAGAATGGTGCATTTTTACCAGAGATAAACCCACATTCAGATCAGTTCAGTTCAGTCACTCAATCATGTCCGAATCTTTACGACCCCATGAATCGCAGCACACCAGGCCTCCCTGTCCATCACCAACTCCCGGAGTTCACTCANTTTATTGAGCCATCTTTGCATGAAATGTTCTGTTGGTATCCCTAATTTTCTTGAAGTGATCTCTAGTCTCTCCCATTCTATTATTTTCCTCTATTTCTTTGCACTGATCACTGAGGAAGGCTTTCTTTTCTCTCCTTGCTATTCTTTGGAACTCTGCATTCAAATGAGTGTATCTTTCCTTTTCTCCTTGGCTTTTCACTTCTCTTCTTTTCATGCTATTTGTAAGGCCTCCCCAGATAGCCATTTTGCTTTTCTGCATTTCTTTTTATTGGGGATGGTCTTGATCCCTGTCTCCTGTACAAGTCATGAACCTCCATCCATAGTTCATCAGGCACTCTATCTATCAGATCTAGTCCCTTAAATGTATTTCTCACTTTCACTGTATATTCATAAGGGATTTTATTTAGGTCATACCTGAATAGTCTAGTGGTTTTCCCTGCTTTCTTCAATCTAAGTCTGAATTTGTCAGTAAGCAGTTCATGACCTGAGCCTCAGTCAGCTCCCAGTCTTGTTTTTGCTGACTGTATAGAGCTTTCCCATCTTTGGCTGCAAAGAATATAATCAATCTGATATCCGTATTGGCCGTCTGGGGATGTCCATGTGTAGAGTCTTCTGCTGTGCTGTTGAAAGAGGGTATTTGCTATGACCAGTGCGTTCTCTTGGGAAAACTCTTAATTAGCCTTTGCCCTGCTTCATTCTGTATTCTAAGGTCACATTTGCCTGTTACTCCAGGTGTTTCTTGACTTCCTACTTTTGCATCCCAGTCCTGTAAAATGAAAAGTACATCTTTGTTGCTTGATAACTTGTTATTGAAAAAAGTTGCTTGATAATTTGTCATTGAATGTCTTCTGTAAAGAGGGTTCTTTTATTTTTTTTCTTTTTCTTTAGAAGATTCCTTGGGACCCTGAAAAATACTCCTTCATCTTCTGAACCACCATCCACATCCCAGGAGCTAAAAAATATCTGCAATGCTCTGGCATTTAAGCTAGCTCCTTCCCTCTCATCTGTGTGTGGCCTGATTACAATTTCCTGTTTAGAAAGCATCCAGGTATCCCATTATCCAGGGCTCTTGAATAGGGCCCAACTCCATGTCCATTTCTTGCCAGTGGGGTGGGAGGTGGAGTACAAAGCATATGAAGATATATTGAGCAACTTCTCTTTACTTGAATACCAAGGACCAAGCATTGTTGAACTACCACTGATACACCAAATATGCATCACTACATAACATGTATGATCCATTTATACAAAGCAGGTTAGTGAGCAAATCACAAATAGCCCTCATCTCTGCCTTAAGTAGCAAGGGAAGTGGGGGTGAAGCTGTCTACACTTTGGGTGCGTAGACACACTAGGCTGAAGTCATGGCCCTTCTCAGATGTCATGGGGGCTCTGAGAAAGCCTAAACCAATTTCCCAGCTATAAAGTGGGAGAGCTGGATAAAAGATCTTAAGAGCAAAGTTTAGCTTTACTTTTTTATGACAGATATTGTCTGGACCTCTCTTGAAACTTCTCTGTAGAGGTAACTCCTCTAAGGATTTAGTTGTTAGTATATAAAGATGCCCAGGAAGCAGTCTGGGATGGACCTGTCACACAGCTGATGGCCTCAGATTAATTGTGTGCATGCGCTGTCTACTGTTAAACACACTGCTCCGAACTTAGTGGCTCAAAACAACACGTGTCATCTCCCAGTCTCCAGAACCTGGAGAGTCAGGATCTCCAGGTCAGGATCTGGCCGTGGCTGAGCTGGATGTCAGGTGTCGGACAGGGCTGCCGTCTCACCTGCTGGCTCAGCTAGGGGAGGACTGATCTGCTGTCCGCTCAGGTGTGTGGCCAAGGGCAGACCTCCGTTCCTCATGGGCTGCTGGACGGAAGCCTCCGCTTCTTCCTGTGGGCATCCACAGGGAGCTCCCAACATGGCAGCTTCCTTCATCAGAAGGGAACAGTGAGAAAGAGCGAGGAAGAGGGAGAGGGGTGGTAAGTTCATCTTTTTTAACCTAATCTCAGTAGTGATATTGCTTTTACTATATTACTTTTACTATACTATTTTTTTACTTTTTACTATATTATTTTCACTAAATACTTTTACTATATTATTTTCACTAAATTGAGTCACCAGGTTTAGCCCAGTTCCTAGTGGAGGGGTTGAAACCCAGTGTGATGGGGACATCAGGAGACAGGGGTTTTGGGGATTCGTTTCAGAAACTGCCTGCCATACTGTGTGACTTCAAGAAAGGAAATGCCTTTGTACCTCAGTTTCTTTAGCTGTAAAATGGGATGCTCATGCCTATCTCAGCATATCCTGGTTTTTAATGTGTTATCATTGACTTATTTATTCTGTATTGCAAACTCTGAATTGGCATTGGAGGAAAAAATGATATATAATATAGAGTCCCAGACCTCAAGCATATGACAGTCTGGTCAGGTAGATTATGTTCATTTTGCCTTCAACTGGCTTGATATTTCCTCCCTCTAAGCTTATGTCACCAAAATATTTGTAGACACAAATTCAGCTGATGCCCAATACCACCACTCCAACTTCACAACAATTGTCATTAGCCAAGAACATGTGATGAGACACTTCCATGAGCCAGAAGATTTCCTTAACTTGTATTTAGCACTTCCCCAACACAGACTAGATTAGGAGGCTCCATCCAATGAAGAATGCAAGTCCTACTTTGCAAAGAAAAAGAAAAATGCCGCTACACTACCATGGGGAGAGGGTTTGACTTCTCTGGCTAAAACTAGGGTTTCTCAAACCAGAGCGTCTGGGTCCCTGGGTAATGGGAATAATATTGGCTCTCAGATTTCTTCTCTTGCTATTCTCTTGTCTCTCTTGATTTTCTTCCCTCCCCCCATTCCTGCCTTTCTTAATTTCCAGCATTTTAATAATACCTCTTTTTTTTTCCACTTTTAACAATAATGCTTATTATACAAAGCATTGTAATTTTCTCAATAGTCTTCACTCATTTATTAACAAACTTTCCACTGTACTCATTTAATAAATCAACAGTGTCAAACTACACTTCACTACTTTTTGACCTCCAAGCACTCAACTTAGAGACCGACAAAAAAGTGCTTGGAGCGCTGAAAGAGAAGAAAAGCTGGAAAGGTCAACTGAGATACTTAGGAGTGGTTAAAGGGGATGGGTTAGGGGAAGAATTAGATTCCCGAGCACCATCAGATTTCCCTCACGGGTCAAAGTGGCTTACAGAATCAGTTTTAAGACATGAGGTGAGAACTAGGGAATCAGAGGAACTCTGGGATATTGCAGGTCATCCAAGTTCCTGGGCTGGCAGAAGTAAGAAAAAGAGGGGCAGAGAAAGTGGGAATGGGGAGCAGAGGGGAGGCGAGAAGCAGAGAGGGAGAAAGCTGTGCCTAGAAGAAGTCAAGGCCGGAACTTGTCATGAATTGGAAAAACGAAAAGCCGTAGACACAGATCTGGAAGATGGACCACGGGATGAGAAAGCCTGGAGTTTTACACCTTCCAGGAGGTGATCACAAATCCTGAAGCTGTACAGTGGCAGGCAGTGAGGTGCATTTAAGTCTAAATCATCTGTTTTATAAGAGTAAGACATTGGGAATCTTGCTTAACTAATTTTACCCTGTGGATTTAAAACCATTATGTGCCTAGAAGGTAGCCACCCAGGCACGTTACACGCCTAGCAGGCAATATAGAAGGGCTCCAAGCCAAGTGCGTCTGTAGAAAACAATTCAATTGATGTTATTGTCAAGGGAAGAGACAGTGAATTTCATTGTTCTCTTCAGCTCTTTTAATAATTCCCTAAAGCTAGGCCATTCTGATCACTTGAAATGAGCTAGTATTGCCAAACGCTGCATAATTAAACAGGTTGACGATAATCAAACCCCAATTTTTCCTGAGCCTTAACTGCCTCTGTGGTCTGGAACACAGTTGGCAGCATGGAAGTTATTACTTTTTTTGGGGGGAGGGCAGGGAGGGAACTGGGGATCAACAATCGCCTAACTGTAAGTGTATGTAAACAAAAGAGATGAAATTGACCAATTGAACTAGCCGTTCACAATCCCTCTTGCCCAAAAGTTATAACCTGGAGACTGATTAAGCAAAACAGGATTCTGCTCCTCAGATGCTCTGAGTCTGGGAAGCACTGGCTCTGAGGATAATCCTGACGGTAATCCAGTGTTTATTTCCATCTTCTCATGCTCTTCTAAGACTACTCCGCCCAGCAGGAAGAAGCCTCATACAAACGTGTACCAGGGTTCCGCGTGGCTCCTTCCAAGGGGCGTCTCCCACCCTCCGCAGTTGTCCACTTTCTCTCTTCATTCTGTTCTTCCTTCAGCCTTTCCTCATCTTTATCGTCCTCATCCCTGCGCTTGTCCTGCTCTTCCGAATCTGTTTTGTTTTGTCTTTGTCCTTCTTTGGCTCTGAAGCTTCCTTCTTGCCTTTCTGCTCCCTTCTATAACCTTCCAGAGCTTCTTTTAATGGGGTAACGAACCGCTGAAACTCCGGCTCCTCCATGGCAGACAGCACATCGCTGGCATTCAGTGTCTTGAGTTTCCCTCTCATCGCGAAGCTGTTGGCACAGGATGTGGCACTGAGCACAAAGACGCTGGCGGTGCAGGCGGTGGAGATGCTGACACCGTCCCGAGCGCCTCCTTGATGACTCCGGTGATGACGGCGTTGGGAGGTTTAGGCCCCCGGGCCTCTCCGCCATGGCCGCGGCCGGGGACCCCGCCTGCGACCTCCGCTTCAGGCCTCTACGGCGTCCGCACTTCCCGCATCGCCACGGTCTGACCCAGCGAGGCTTCCGTCCTGCCCCGCGTGGCCCCAGAAAGCCAACGACAAACACCTGGGGTGTTGCTGGAATAACATAACACTGGTTATCTCAGAGTGATCTGAGACATATGATAGTTCTTATTTGTGCCTCTGAAAAGCAAAAATTGGAAGCCCAAGCTGATATTTCCTAATAAATTCAATTTGGCAGACAGTATCTCAAGTGGTTAGTCTTTAGAGGACAGCTTTGGACACGTTGCTTTAAGTCACGGTAAATGCTGCCCTCTGGTGGACAGATGTGGACATTACAATCTATGAATGCGGCGCGAAGAGCAAAGGTGCTTGAAAACTTGTTATGGACCATCTTTGCCTAAGGGGGTCTGTTTGTTGTTTTTCTTTTCTCTTGAGGGATTTCTTGGGACCCTGAACAATTCTGATTCGTCTTCAGAACCACTTTCCACGTCTCAGGAGCTACAAAATATCTGCAGTTTTCTGGCTTATAAGCTACCAAATCTAGCTTTTATAACTACCTGCTTCCCTCTTGCCTACCTGTGGCTTGCTTACAAAGTTTTCTCTTTAGAAAGCAACCAGGTATCCCCATTTTCCAGGGCTATTAACAGTTCCACTCACGTCTGTTTCTTGCTGCTGGGGCAGGAGGTGGAGGACCAAGGGTATTAAAGAGATAAAGAGATAGTGAGGAACTTCTTTTCATTGTGGACATCAAGAAGCAAGTATAGTCGGGCTTCTACTCTTGTAGCAAATATTCAAAGCTCTGACAGACCTAAACAGCATATTAAAAAGCAGAGGCATTATTTCACTGACAAAGGTCTTGTATAGTCAAAGCTTTGGGTTTTTTTAGTAGTCATGTATAGAAGTGAGAGTTGCACCATAAAGAAGGCTGAGCACAGAATTGATGCTTTTGAATTGTGGTGTTGGAGAAAACTCTCGAGAGTCCCTTGGACTTCAAGGAGATCAAACCAGTCAATCCTAAAGGAAATCAGCCCTGAATGTTCACTGGAAGGACTGATGCTGAAGCTGAGGCTCCAGTAATTTTGATCACTTGATGGGAAGAGCCAGCTAATTGGAAAAGACCCTGATGCTGGGAGAGACTGAGGGCAGGAGAAGGGGATGACCGAGGACAAGATGATTGGATGACATCAATGACTCAATGCAAGCTCCAGGAGATAGTGAAGGACCAGGAAGGCTGGTGTGCTGCAGTCTATGGGATCACAAAGAGTTGGACACAACTGAGCAGCAAGAGCAAAAACAAAACATGTACAAGCTATTTGTATAAAACACATAAGTGCCCCAAACCCAAGAAGGCATCACTGTGGACTTCAGTAGCAAGAGAGGTGAGGATGAAGCTGTGTAGACAGACACGTGGATGGAGAAGCAAACCAAGCTGAGGTCCTGGCCATTCCCAAATGTCATGGGGGCTCTGAGAAAGTCTCAGTCCCTCAGTTTCCCAGAGGTAAAATGAGGACGTTGGATAAAGGAGCTTTAAGAACAAGTTTAGCTCGACTTTTGCATGATCTATATTGCCTGGACCTTCTTGAAATTGCTATTCAGGGGCACTTCCTCTGAGGATTTAGTTGTTCGTGTATAAAGATGCCCAGGAAGCAGTCTCAGTGGAAGTGAAGGGGAAAGTCCTTCAGTCCTGTCCGACTCTCTGCGACCCCATGGACTATAGTGGTCTCAGGTGGACCTTCAAATATCTGATTGCCTTGTTTTTAGTGGCGAGTATTTATTCTGTGTTTTGAAGCATATTACCCCAAACTTAGGGGCTCAAAACAACATGTGTCATCTCCCAGCCTCCATGGGTCAGGGTCTGGCCGCGACTGAGCTGGATGTCAGGTGTCGGACGGGGGTCTCACCTGCTGGCTCAGCTGGGGGAGGATCGGTCTGCTTTCCGCTCAGGTGTGTGGCTGTGGGCAGACCTCCGTTCCTCATGGGCTGCTGGACGGAAGGCCTCCGCTTCTTCCCGTGGGCACCCACAGGGAGCTCCCCACATGGCAGCTTCCTTCATCAGAAGGGAACAGTGAGAAGAGCCAGAGAAGGAGGGAGGGAGGGAGAAAGAGCGAGGAAGAGGGAGAGGGGCGGTAAGTTCATCTTTTTTAACCTAATCTCAGTAGTGATATTGCAATACTTTTACTATATTATGTTCACTAAATTGAGTCACTAGTTTTAGCCCAGCCCCAAGGGAATGGGTTAAAACCCAGTGTGGTGGGGAAACCAGGAGACTGTGTTCTTTGGGATTTATTTCAGAAGTTGCCTGTCATACCGTGTGCCTTCAGAAAAGAATATGCCTTTGTGCCTCATTTTCTTTAGGAATGGGATGCTAATGCCCATCCCGTAGGTCAATGGTAAGAAACAAATGCCGAGTACTGGGAACGTAGTGATTAAGGACTTGGTGACCATTACTTTGCATGCATTCCCTATTGGAGGCCTTCCGTAAAAATAACTGCAGAATTGAATTATCCTGTCTGTTTCGTGTTTTCTCCCTCAACAGCCTTCTGCTTTCTAAGGAGTAGTAGCAATGGGAAATAATGAAAACACCGTGATTTATCTTATCCTTAAAGTTATAAGTCAAAATAATAAAATAATCTTTAAGCCACCAATTATATCCAGGAAAGAAATTAAATAGTCACTGCAGCACTGGCTTCTGTACTTCTCACCAGTATCTTCCAAGCACCATAGCCTGTGGTTCATGGCAGACGCTTATAAAAGATCTCTTGAATTGTATGCTGTTTTGCTTTATAAATGGTTGCCCAAGGAAACCGGTAAAACATGTTGCTTGGACTTCAAGGGACAACAAGTTTCTTGGTACTGCAGTGAATATTATTAAAAAGAAAATGATGGAAACATCATTGTCTTATCCTTATTTAAAGTTAGGGATTTCTAGATGGAACACCAGAAATTTTTGGTCTTTTAAGAAGGAAACGTCCCAGGGAAGGCCATATCTTTAGGGTAATGAAGGACTGGCCCAACAAGGGATCTGTTCTCCAGGCTTCTACCATCTGGGTGGTATAGGAAACGTCAGACTGTGCCCAGACTAGTGGTTCATTCTCTGGACTCTGCAACAGGCAGGAGCAAATACAAATGCAAATCCCCTCTAGGGATAAGAAGCTTTATTTGAGGCTTCAAATCCTTCCTATAAATATTTCCTCTAGGACAGTTAGAGCACACAGTGCATGCAGAAGAAGGTCAGAACTGCGACTGAGAAGCAGAGAAAACAAGAGGCTGAGGGCCACAAAGGCACTGGCTATGGGAACTGTCAGGCACAAGTGAGCAACTATACTAGCTTATTATGTCTAAACCTACTGCCCTAAGTTCAGTTCAGTTCAGTCATGCAGTCACGTCCAACTCTTTGTGACCCCATGGACTGCGGCACACCAGCTTCCCTGTCCTTCAGCATCTCCTGGAGCTTACTCAAAGTCATGTCCATTGAGTTGGTGATGTCATCCAACCATCTCATCCTCTGTTGTCCCCTTCTCCTCCTGCCTTCAATCTTTCTCAGCATCAGGGTCTTTTCCAACGAGTTAGCTCTTCACATCAAGTGGCCAAAGTATTGGAGCTTCAGCTTCAGCATCAGTCCTTCCAATGAATATTCAAGACTGATTTCCCTTAGGATTGATTGGTTTCACCTCCTTGCAGTTCAAGGGATTCTCAAGCGTCTTCTCCAACACCACAATTCAAAGCATCAGTTCTTCAGTGCTCAGCTTTCTTTATAGTCCAACTCTCACATCCATACATGATTACTGGAAAAACTATACCTTTGACTAGATGGACCTTTGTTGGCAAAGTAAATGTCTGTGCTTTTTAATATGCTGTCTAAGTTGGTCATAGCTCTTCCTCCAAGGAGCAAGTGTCTTAATTTCATGGCTGCAGTCACCATCTGCAGTGATTCTGGAGTTCACTACTGCCCTCAGTAGTGAATGTACGGAGTCCTGACCACCGGTCCACATATTCATAGGTTCTGAGGCTTAGGATGGAGTGAGCTATGAGGTACCACAGGTGGGAAGAGATACACCATGCAAATATTAACCGAAAAGAAGGTTGCTATGGTTTTATTTCTCTCAGACAAGATAAACTTTAAGGAAGAAATAAAAGAAAACCTAAATAAGTGGTTGTATATGCTCTGCTTGTCAACAGGAAGACTTAGTTTCATGAAGGTACCCATTCCCCCTAGTTTGATCTATAGATTCAGTACAATCCCAGACAAAGCCTTAGCTGGAGATTTTGTAGACAGACAAACTGAATCTAAAAGTTACATAGCTAAAGACATAGGAAATAAAGTAGTCAAAATAACTTTGGAAAGAAAGGAAAATGTTGGAAGATACACATTCCCTGACTTTAAAATTACAGTGTATCTATAGTAATTAGGGCAGTGAGGTACTGTTGAAGTAATAGACTACATCTATGTGTATGTGAATTAGACTCCCACAGAGATGGTCAACTGATGTTTTTAACAAGATTATGAAAGCAGTTCAAGGGAGAAAGAATAATCTTTTCAACAAGTAATACTGGAACAGTTGGACAGTCATATGCAAGCCCTCTCCCAGACAAACAAATTACCAACTCCCCCCCAAAACTCTTGACCCATTCCTCAGATTTTATACAAAACATTGCCTTAAAATACATCATAGACTTTAATATAAAGCCTTAATTATTAAACTTATCAAAGGAAACAGAGAAAACCTTTGTGACCTTGAGTTAAAGAAAATTTTTGGACATGGCACCAAAAGCGTTGTCCTTATAAAAACTGTAAATGGGTTTAGATAAATTAAAAACTATTTCTCTGTGAAAGATGTTGGTAAGAGAATGAAAAGATAAGCCGCATGCTGGGAGAAAATGTTCATAAAGCACATTGGATGGCAAAGCGATTGTGTATAGAACTCTCAAAATTCAACAGCAATAAAAAATAACCACATTTTTAAAATAAGCAAAAGATTTGAACAGATATTGTCAGCAAAGATATATAGATGCAAATAAGCCCACGCAAAGTTGTTCAACATTAAAAAGTCCAATAAGATACGGCTATATATGTAACAGAATGGTTAAAGCAAGATACACGTGGCTATATTTAAAGTGGATAACCAGCAAGGACCTATTGTATAGCACAGGGAACTCTGCTCAATATTATGTAACAACCTAAAAGAGTGTGAAAAAGAAGAGATACAGGTATAACTAAATCACTCTGATGTACAGCTGAAACTATCACAATATTATTATTCAACTGTAACATAAAATGTTGACAAAACAAAGCAAACAAAAACCCAGTAATACCAACAGCTGGTAACGATGCTGAGTGATGGGAACTCACCCATCGCTAGTGGGAATGTAAAATGGTCCAGCCACGTTGGTAACAGTCTGCCACTTTCTTATGGAGTTAAACATACATTTATCACATCACCCAGTAACTCCAAAGGAGGGAAATAAAATGTCTCTGGGAAACCTGTATGTAAATGTTTATAGCAGCTTTGTTCTGAACCATCAGAAACCTCGAGTGAACCTGACTGTTCTTCAGCTGGTGAACGGAGGAGCAGATTTTGCTGCCAAACAGTGGAACACCGCTTAGCAACACAAAGAACAAATTACTGATATGTACTTGCCACAACACAGATGAATCTTGAACCAGAGCTGTGTGAGAGGCCAGAGTCAAAAGGCTGCCATGCTTAATGTTCTCTTCATACGCTATTCTGCAGAAGGGAGAACTGTAGCAAGAGAAAACAGCGCGGTGATGGTCAGGGCCATCCACATGGGAAAGAACAAAAGACCGTGGGTGATGGGATTGTCCTGTATCTTAACTGCGGTGATGCTCACGGAACTCTACGCATTTCCCAGTAACTCTTAGAACTGTACCCAAAAGAATAAAGTTCACTATTTGTAAAGTAAAAACACCTAAGGACTTTAAGGCAAAAAGCAAGAGTCCTGTCAAAATGATAAAAGATCGATTCATCAGAAAGGCTTTTTGATCTCCAAACCTGCATTTACCTAACAACTGTTTGCCAAATTTAATTAAAGATAATTTGACAGAATCGTAGGAGAAAGAACCAATCTACAATTATCCTGGATTAAAGACCCTCAACTCTCAATGATTGATAGAAGAAGGAGCAAGAGTCACACTGAGCCCAGTAACTGCATAATAACATTTTTTCTCTTTTTTAAAATTAAAAAATATCTTTTATTTATTTTATTTTTGGCTGTTCTGGGTCTTTGTTGCTGCACGTGGGCTTTCTCTAGCTGTGGTGAGTGGGGGCTACTCTCCAGTTGCTATACACAGGCTTCTCACTGTGGTGGCTTCTCTGGTTGTGGAGCAGAAGCCCTAGAACTTGGGCTCAACAATGGTGGCTCACAGGCTTAGTTGCCCCACGGCATATGGAATCTTCTTGGGCTAGGGATCAAACCTGTGTCCCCTGCATTGGCCAGTGGATTCCCATCTACTGGACCACCAGAGAAGTCCCAGAATAACATTTTCTG
The DNA here is from genome assembly GCA_006410615.1 of Neotragus moschatus. Taxonomy (NCBI): domain Eukaryota; kingdom Metazoa; phylum Chordata; class Mammalia; order Artiodactyla; family Bovidae; genus Neotragus; species Neotragus moschatus. The sequence continues at coordinate 2,005,156 of SJYA01001210.1, read as the reverse complement.
AGTGCACATTTTATGTTTAAAATATTTCACTATGTTCTGGGCTGCAAGTAAATAATTTTGAAGTATCAAAATTACACAATGTTTATTTTTTTTTTAGCAAAATAGGATTATGCTAGAAATCAATAATAAAAAGGTAACAAAATGTCTCCATGAATTTGGAGATTAAGAAATGTACATCTAAATAATCATGAATGCAAAAGGAAATGATAATGGAAATTTTAAAATATTCAGAATTGAACAATAATAAAAACATTACATTTTAAAACTTGTAGCAAAAATAGTACTCAGTGGGAAATTTATAGCTCTTAAAAGGTATATTCTAAAAGAATAAAGACTGAAAAAAATGAGTTAAGTATACTTCTTAACTAATTAAAAATAAATAATCAAAAGTAAAAAGAAGGAATAGTTTTGATAAAAGCAGAAATCAGTGGACTAGAAAATAGGGAGTTTTGATACAGTCAGAAATAGTTCTTCCAAAAGAATTAATAAGTTTGACAGTTCTTTGGTGAGACTGATTGAGGAAAAAAAGAAAAATGTTATAAAGAGGCATGAGTGAAAAGGGAACATAAACTAGATATAGTTAAAATGAACGACATAAAGGAAATCAATCCTGAATCTTCACTGGAAGGACTGATGCTGAAGCTCCAATTCTTGGCCACTTGATGTGAGGAGCCAGCTCATTGGAAAGGACCTTGATGCTGGGAAAGATTGAAGGCAGGAGGAGAAGGTATGGCAGAGATGAGACGGTTGGATGGCATCACCAACCCAAATGACAGGAGTGTGAGCAAATTCCAGGAGGTGCTGAAGGACATGGAAGCCTGGCGTGCTGCAGTTCATGGAGTTGCAGAGTCGGACACAACTGAGCAACTGAATAGCAAGATATCATGAATAATGTTATGCCCCAAATCAGATGAAATGGACAAATTCCTGGCGAAAAGATTTTCCAAAACTGAAAATTGGTTTTAGAACAAGATTCTGGTTATGGATACACAAGAAATTATATTCTAAAAGTTGTTGAATTGTACACTTAAAATGCTTGAGTTTGATAGCATATAAATTATACCTCAATATGGTTGTTTAAAGTGAAAATTAACTCTGGAAGTAAAAGCAAACCCCCAAATTCTTAAAATCATTGGAAAAATTGAGTTAGTAATGAAAAATCTTCCTGCAAACAAAATTCCAGGCCCAGATGGTTTCACCAAAAGTTCAACCCAATTATTCAAGGAACAAATAATTCCAGTCTTACATAAACTTCTTAGAAAATAGACAAAGAGGCTTATTCTAACTCATTTCTGAAGCTGTTATAACCTTGATAACAAATTCTGACATGGATAGTAGGCAAAAAAATACAGCCAACCTCATATAAGCAGAAGATATTAAGAAGAGGTGGTAAGAATACACAGAAGAACTATACAAAAAAGATCTTCATGACCCAGGCAACCATGATGGTGTCCCTCACTTAGAGCCAGACATCCTGGAAAGCAAAGTCAAGTGGGCCTTAAGAGGCATCACTGCGAACAAAGCTAGTGGAGGTGATGAAATTTCAGTTGAGCTATTTCAAATCCTAAAAGATGATGCTCTGAAAGTGCTGTACTCAATATGCCAGCAAATTTGGAAATATTAATAACCTCAGATATGCAGATGACACTATCCTTATGGCAGAAGGTGAAGAGGAACTAAAAAGCTTCTTGATGAAGGTGAAAGAAGAAAGTGAAAAAGCTGGCTAAAAACTCAACATTCAAAAAAACAAAGATCATGGCATCTGGTCCCATCACTTCATTGCAAATAGGTGGGGAAACAATAGAAATAATGACACTTTATTTTCTTGGGCTCCAAAATCACTGCAGATGATGCCTACAACCATGAAATTAAAAGATGCTTGCTCCTTAGAAGAAAAGCTTTTGAAGAAAAGCTATGACAAACCTAGACAGCATATTGAAAAGGAGAGATATTAATTTGCTGACAAAGGTCTGTAAAAGCTATGGTATTTCCATTAGTCAAGTATGGATATGAGAGTTAGACTATAAAGAAAGCTGAGCGCTGAAGAATTGATGCTTTTGAACTGTGGTGTTGGAGAAGACTCTTGAGAGTCCCTTGAACTGCAAGGAGATCCAACCAGTCAATCCTAAAAGAAATCAATCCTGAATATTCACTGGAAGGAATGATGCTGAAGCTGAAGCTCCAATACTTTGGCCACCTGATGTGAAGAACTGACTCATTTGAAAAGACCTTGATGCTGGGAAAGATTGAAGGCAGGAGGAGAAGGGGATGACAGAGGATGAGATGGTTGGATGTCATCACCAACTCAATGGACGTGACTTTGAGTAAGCTCTGGGAGATGCTGATGGACAGGGAAGCTGGCATGCTGCAGTGCAGGGGGTCACAAAGACATGACTCAGTGACTGAACAACAATAACAACTTCACATATATACAACAATTCTAGGCAAAATATTAGCAAATAGGATCCAGCAATATATAAAAAGGATAATATGTTGTCACAAAGTTGGTTTATTCTAGTGGTGGAGAAATAATGTTTTTTCAGGAAATAGTGTTAGGATGAATAGGTGTCCATTTGGGAAAAAAATTAAGTTGGATTCCTATTTAATGTCATTTACAATAAAACATTTCTAGGTAGATAAAATGAAAGGAAAATTAGGAGATGTTATAGGACAGTATTTAATGATCTTGGAATATTTTAAATACTTTTACATGAGACACAAATTTCCTGACCTTATAGTCAGGAAAAGACCAAGTTTTGACTATATAAAACATTAGGAATTCCTATTTAGCAAGACTTTATAAAAATTTTTAAAAGCCACAGAAAAGAAAAATGATATTTGTTCCAGCACATATAATTCACAAAGGACAGGTGTCTGGAACATAAAAAGAACCTCTGAAAATCAATAAAAAGTCAGCTTTCCCAAATGATGAAAACACTTGAATAAAGGAAATCCAGAAGTCCAATGAACAGATGAAAAATTATTCAACTTTCTTAGTAATCAAGGAAATGCAAATTTAAACCACTGTAAAATACCAATATATCTTCATGTGTTGGGAGAAATAAAAATGTCCAACAACTATCAAACATGTAAAGAAAAATTAATACCAATTCTTTCCAAACTCTTATAAAAAATTGCAAGAAACCAATAACCTAGAAAAGGAAGTAGCACTTTATTTTATAGGGCTAGTATTATCCTGATGGGGCTTCCCAGGTGGTGCAGTGGTAAAGAATCCACCTGCCAATGCAGGAGACGTGGGTTCAATCCCTGGATTGGGAAGATCTGGGGAAGAAGGAAATGGCAACCCACTCCAGTATTCTTGCCTGGAAATCCATGGACAGAGGAGCCTGGTGGGCTACAGTTTGTGAGGTCATAAAGAGTCAGATACAGCTGAGCCACTGAACATGCATAGACAATTATCTTGGTAGCAAAACCAGAAAAAGACAGCCCAAGAAAAGAAAACTATAGACCAAGCAATGTCATGCACATAGACATAAAAATCCTCAACAAAAGACTAGGAATGAGAACTTGATAATAAGTGAAAAGATTATACACTGGGGTCAAATGCGATTTTTCCCAGAAGAGGAAGTTTGGTTTAACATTCAAAAATTAATTAATGTAATATGCTGCATCAGTAGAATATAGGACAATAATATGGTCATCCGAAGACATGCAGAAAAACATTTCATAAAACTCAGTTCCTCATCATAATAAAAGCACTCAGCAAACCAGGAATGCAAGGAAAATTCCTCAATCTGATAAGGGGCATCTTTGAAAAACCTACAGCTAACATCATACTTAATGTGAAGTTTTCCCCCCTAAATCAGGAACAAAGCAAGGACATTCACTTTTACTATTCTATACACCATTGTGTATAGGGCAATAATGGATGAAAATGAAATAAAATGCATACATACTGGTAAGGAAGAAATAAAACTACTTGTATGTGATATGATCTTGTACATAGAAAATCCTAGGGAATCCACTAAAAAATCTTTTAGAACTAATAACTGAGTTCTACATGGTTGTAGGATACAAAGTCAATATACAATGATCATTTGTATTTCTATTAATATATAGTAGCAATGAGCAAACCAAAATTGAAATTAAGAAAACTTTTCCATTTTCATTATCACCAAAAACATAGATATGTAAGAATAAATTAACAAAGGCCATGCAAGATATGTATACTGAAAATTATAAAACATTATTGAAAGAAATTAAAGGCCTAAATAAATGGAGACATTCTATGCTTACGAATGAAAAGACAATATTGTTAAGATGGCAATTCTCTCTAAATCTATATACACATTCAACATAATCACTATCAAAATCCCAGTTGAATTACAGAAGTCAGCAAGCTGATCCTAAAATTCATATGGAAATACAAGGACCCATGACAGCCAAAATGATCTAGATAAAGAAGGACCAAGTGGGACTCACATTTCCTGATTCAAAACTTGCAACAAAACAAAACTTACTACAAAATGACAGTAATCAAGACAGTGTGATACCGGTATAAAGACAGACGTATCAGTTCAGTTCAGTTCATTTCAGTCGCTCAGTCGTGTCCGACTCTTTGCGACCCCATGAATCGCAGCACACCAGGCCTCCCTGTCCATCACCAACCCCCGGAGTTCACTCAGACTCACACCCATCGAGTCAGTGATGCCATCCAGCCATCTCATCCTCTGTCGTCCCCTTCTCCTCCTGCCCCCAATCCCTCTCAGTATACATACAGTTAATTGATTTGAGACAAGAGTGCCAAGATAATTCAATGTAAATAGATGTGTAAATAACTACCTACATGGAATAAAATTGAGCTCACATCAACACACAATATATAAAAATTAAATCAAAATAGATAAAAGCTAATTGTATGAGCTAAACTATTAAATTAACATAGATGTAAATCTGTGTGGCCTTGGATTATGTGATGGTTTCTGAAATATGATACCAAAAATACAAACAATAAAATAAAATATAGCTAAACCGAACATCAAAATGTTAAACTTTTGTGCTTCAAAAAACACCATGAAGAAAGTGAAAACCCATAGTATGGGAGAAAATTTTTGCAAGTCATATATCTGGTAAGGGATATATAGGATATATATAAAAGGATATATTGGATATATATATATATATATATATATGGGACATATATATAGGAGAAGGAAATGGCAACCCACTCCAGTATTCTTGCCTGGAGAATTCCATGGACAGAGGAACCTGGCAGGCTCTCAAGAGCTGGACACGACTTAGTGACTCAAGTACTATATATATATATATATATATATAAAGTAATAAAAAGACAATCCAATTTTAAAATGGGCAATGGATCTGAATAGACATTACTTCAGAGAAGATAACAAATGACCAACAAACATATGAAAAGGTGTTCAACAGCATCGGCTATGAGGGAGATGCAAACGAAAACAGAAGGAAATATCGAGTCACGCCCACTGGAATGGCTATTAAAAAAAGGAAAGAGAGCAACAAGAAGAAGCTATGGAGAAACTGGAACCATCATAGGCTGCTGGTGAGAATGTAGAATGGTGCAGCTGCTTTGGAAAACTGTGTCTGGCAGGTCCTTAATAGGTTAACCATGGAACTGCCATACAATCAGGACCTCCACTCCTGGGTATGTATATACACAAGAGATGGGAACATGTCCACACAAAAACTTGTAGATGACTGTGCACAGTGGCATTTTCATAATAGCCAAAAGAGGAAACACCCTGATGCTCATCAACTGATAAATGGATAAATAATAATGGTCATACAGTGGAATATTATTTGGTATAAGAAATGAAATACTAATTCAGGCTACAGTGTGGTGAGGCTTGAGCAGTAATGCGTAGTGAAAGATGCCGGTCACAAAGGCCCATATGATTCTACTTACATGAAATGAAATAAACAGGAAAATCTATAGGGAAAGAAAGTAGGCAACCATGTTGTCTAGGGAGTTGTGGGGATGAGCAGTGATGTCTAAGAGGTTTGGGGTTTTGTGGAAATTAAAATATCCTAAAAATTTAAAAATATTAATTCTTTTTTAAGCTTTATTGAGGTATTACTATTTATTTAAAGTGTATATTGTGATGACTTGGTATATGTGTATAAAAATGTTCAAAAATTGTGATGATATAAGCACAGCTCTGTGAATATACTAAAAACCATCAAATTTTACAGTTGGAAAAGGTGAATTGTGTGGGGGAATTATACCCAGTAAAGCTGTTAAAAACTACAAAGCAAACAAAAAACCCTCTGACAATACCAGGTATGAAGGAAGTTATAGAGTGATGGAAACTCTCAGGTGCTATTCATGGGAGATGCAAATTAGTATAACCATTTTTGTCTTTACTTTCATTTATTTTCTTTTTTGGCCATGTCTCATAGCTTGCAAGGACCTTAGTTCTCTGACCAGGGACTGCAACCCACACACTCAGAGTAAAAGCTGAGTCTTGGCCACTGGACCGCCAGAGAATTTCCAGTGTAACTACTTTGGGAAGATGTTTGGCAATACTATCTAATAGTTGAAAATATGTATGCCTGTGACTCAGTAATTTCATTCCTGTCTATACCCCTAGGGAAAACTGTATACACATGGCCCAGGATACATTAATAAGAATAACAGCATTATTTGTAATAACTCCAACCTGGAAACAACCCAAATGTCCATCAGTAGAATTTGTAATTTAATTGTGATATAGTCCTATGATAGAAACAGATCAAGAAAGAGAATGAATGACTTAGAACTATTCTCAGCAAACATGGATGAATCCCAAAAACTTAATGTTGAGGGGGAGAAAGAAGACAGAAAAAATATGGACAGTTCATTTACATAAAATTCAAAGCCAGCTCAAACTACAGTTTAGCATTTAGGGGTATATCTGTAGGTAATAGAACATTTTAAAAAATACAAGAAAATGATTATTTCAAAAGTCAGTATGGTGTTTACCTTCTCTTTGTGGGGAAGAGACATGTGGGGCTTTGGGGACCCCCTTCCTTGACCTGGTGTGATTACATAGCTGTAGGGTTAACATTGGAGAAGGAAATGGCAATCCACTCCAGTGTTCTTGCCTCGAGAATCCCAGGGACGGCGGAGCCTGGTGGGCTGCCGTCTATGGTGTCGCCCAGAGTTGGACAAGACTGAAGCGACTTAGCAGCAGCAGCAGCAGCAGCAGGGTTAACACTGGTCATTAAACTGTACTTTTGTATGTTTTTGTCTTTATCTGTACGTAATAATTTACAATTTAAAAAAGGCCAAAGAAAAGCTTGACAGTTGTGGAACTAACAAAAGGAATATTTTGATAATATTTTTAAACTTACTTAAAATTGATTATTTATAGGTATTTGGAGAGAAGTGGGGGGAATGATATGTGCTTACCTATTATGCTGCCCTCGTGACCCAGAAGTTGATATATTGCAACATAAAGAAAAGATATTACTGCTGGATTCATTACCAGCAGTGCCTGTAGTGGGACTATATGCTGAGGTTCAGGCCTGGTTTAGATGAATGGACGCAGGAGAGATTGCAAAGGGTGATACACAGTATAAATTCCTAACCTTTTGAAGCGGGTGTCAAAGAGGGTAATTGGATTCTCTTCAACATGCTTCTTGTTGCTGCTGTCAGATCGAAAGATACCCTGGATCGATGGAGGGGCTGACCCAGGAAGTCAAATCTCATCTCCTTCGGTAACAACAGAAGACACAAATTCTTCCCCAGAGGATCTCAGTCCATGCCCTGTGCCCAGAATGAAGGTCGCGGCTGATCAGCCAGAGTTTGCCATGCAATTTAGAACTAGAGTAGATCCTAGGTCCCAGTTTTTAAATAATTTACCGTCTGACTGGGGAGACCAAAGGGACATCCCTGAATAGGAATTTTAAATTTTGAATTATGTGGCTTTAATTATAAAGGTATTAGAAGGGAAAATATTTGTAGATTTCATGCCAGAAAAACTTACAGATCAATAAGAAAAGTATGACCACGTAAAAGAAAAATGGACAAAGGACCTGAATGCATAGTTCACAGAAAAAAAAATTCAAATAGAAATAAGGATATGAAAAGCTGCTCACCTTCACTCCGAATTTAAGAACTGTAGATCAAAGTGACAAGGGATTCCTAATCACCTATCAGATTGGCAAACATTTATAGGTTTGAAAATAGCCAGTGTTGGTGAGTATGTAGGGAAATAAATATTCTTTTTTGCTAGTAGGAATGTTAATGTATTTGCTGCTGCTGCTGCTGCTGCCAAGTCGCTCCAGTCATGTCCGACTCTGTGCGACCCCATAGACGGCAGCCCACCAGGCTCCTCGATCTCCGGGATTCTCCAGGCAAGAACACTGGAGTGGGCTGCCATGTCCTTCTCCAGTGCATGAAAGTGAAGAGCGAAAGTGAAGTTGCTCAGTTGTGTCCGACTCTTAGCGACCCCATGGACTGCAGTCTATCAGGCTCCTCCATCCATGGGATTTTCCAGGCTAGTATTTACTAAGTCCTAATTCAGAAAACTAAGATCATGGCATCTGGTCCCATCACTTCATGTCAAATAGATGGGGAACCAATGGAAACAGTGTCAGACTTTATTTTGGGGGGCTCCAAAATCACTACAGATGGTGATTGCAGCCATGAAATTAAAAAAGGCTTACTCCTTGAAAGGAAAGTTATGACCAACCTAGACAGCATATTAAAAAGCAGAGATATTATTTTGCCAACAAAGGTCCATCCCTTGGACTGCAAGGAGGTCCAACCAGTCCATCCTAAAGATCAGTCCTGGGTGTTCATTGGAAGGACTGATGCTAAAGCTGAAACTCCAGTACTTTGGCCACCTCATTCAAAGAGTTGACTCACTGGAAAAGACCCTGAGTCTGGGAGGGACTGGGGGCAGGAGGAGAAGGGGACGAGAGGATGAGATGGCTGGATAGCATCACCAACTCGATGGACATGAGTTTGGGTGAACTCTGGGAGCTGGTGATGGACAGGAAGGCCTGGCATGCTGTGATTCATGGGGTCGCAAAGAGTTGGACACGACTGAGCAACTGAACTGAACTGAACTGAATTAGTATTACTAACCACTGAATTAATATTTACTAATTACATTAGTATAATCTTTTTGAAGAACAGTTGGCAGCATCAACTATTAAAAAACAAAACCACCCACACTTTGACTTCAACAATATGAGTACTTGGAATTTAGCTCTTGGATATTCTCTTAAAAGTATGGCAATATAGATAGAGGTTAGAAAGTAGTGACATTGATAGCCTCCATGGAGAAGAACTGGGTGGCTGGAGGCCATGCAGGAAGCATGGAACAGCGATTATAGGAAAGAAGGGGAGGTTTTTACTTTTTATGCTCTTGTACATTAGGATTTTGAATCATGTGGATGTGTTACTCGTGTTTTAAAAATAAGACTTTAAAAAGAGCCTTTAGTATAAGTTTACTGGGACATTGTAGCAAGAATATAAATGGAATCATACAGTATTTGTCCTTTTGTAACTGACTTCACTCAGCATAATGTCCTCAAGGTTTATCCATGTTGTAGCTTGTGTCAGAATTGTCTTCCTTTTATAGGCTAAGTAATATTCATATATGTGCTTCCCTGGTGGTTCAGTGGTAAAGAATCTGCCTGCCAGTGCAGGAGACCTGGGTTTGATCTCTGGGCTGGGAAGATCCCCAGAGAAGGAAATGGCAACCCACTTCAGTATTCCTTGTCAGGGAAATCCCATGGACAGAGGAGCCCGGTAGGCTGCAATCCCTGGGGTTACAAAAGAGTCGTGTAATATTTAGTAACTAACAACAATATTCATGTATATAACATTTTTATTACTCCCTCTTGGATGTAGTGAACAGTGCTGCTATGAACATGGGTGAAAATATCTCTTTGAAACCCACCTTTCAATCCTTTTGGATATGTACCAGGAAGTGAAATTGCTAGACCATATGATAATTCTATTTTTAATTTTTTGAGGACTCACCATACTGTTTTTCATAGTAGTTGAACCATTCTATAATACACCAATATCTCTACTTCCTTGCCAACATTTGTTATTATTATTTTTTATAGAAGTCTCATCCTAATGGGTATACATTGGTATCTCATTATGGTTTTGATTTGCACTTATCAAAAGATCTTTGATAACATCAAATAACATTTAGACGTGATAACACTGAGATCTGACACTAAACATCTTTTCATGTACCTGTAGGCCATTTGTGTAATCATCTTTGGAGAAATGCTTATTCAAGTCTTTGGTCTTACTTTTAATTGGGCTATTTGAAATTTTTGTTGTTGAGTTGTAGAAGTTCTTTATCTAGTTTGGCCATTGGTCTAGGTACTTTCATCATAAACATCTTTGCCAGAAGGATCTTTGCTGCATAACTGATTGACTGTCAGGCAATTTCCCCACACAAGATAAAATAATGAAAAATAAAAGAGGGACATTAAAAAGGGCATAATGGAACATGAGAAATGAGAAACATAATTTAGAAGTCTTTATTGCAAAATGCAAAATACTTGATACTTGGAAAATGTGTGTAGATTCATGGCAATGTTGCACAAAGCATGGATTTTAGTTTGTGGGTTGTACCTGGGCACTTTTCTTCCAAGTCTTTCATCCATTGTGTCTTATACCTTTTTTGCTTGCTGATCCATTTCCTTGGTCAGCACGGCACTTTTTCTTTTTTCCTAAAATTTCTTCCTTCATTAGGAGAGATATCAACTTCTAAACACTGGGATACCTATTTGTAACTGAGCTCTTTGTTGCTCTGTGAAAGCCCCTACACTGTCTTATGCTCTTGGTGTGCTGTCACAGACATTGCTAATGCATTTGAATCATTTGAAACCAAAGTGTCAGACCAAAAATTGTCAAGCAGTTATTTCATCTTTCACAGCAAAACTGCCTTACGGCCAATTAGCTCTGTAGTCAAAATTTTTGCAGCAAAAATGCTCATGGTGTAGTGGAAATACTGAATAGTGTGTCCAGTGTTTTCAGATATATTATTTGTAAAATTTTCTCCCATTCCCTGTCAGATATAGTCTTTGCAAATATTTCCTCTCATTCTATGGGTTCCCTTTTCACTCTGTTATTACCGTTTGATTCACAAGAGTTTTGAAGTTTTGATGCAATCCCATTTGTGTGTTTTTGCTTTTGTTGCTTATGCTTTTGATGTCATATGCAAGATGTCAGTGCCAATCCAGTGTCGTGAAGATTTCCCACTATGTTTCTTCTAGGAGATTTGTAATTTGGGTCTTACGTTGAAATAATACATTGATTTTTTAAAATTCCACAAGTCCACATGAATAAGTGGAACAAAGATAAAAAGAAAACTAATGGTGGAAGGAATGTTAGAAAACCATCATTTATAACCTCCAAAGCAACAGTTGATTCAGGTAAGGATCACTGATGGATAAATACATTTGGTGAGGAGTAAGATATTCTCGGGGTCTCAAAGTTGTCACTCCTCAGAACTTTATTAATTACCAAGGGCAATTAATTAACAGTGTCTCTTTCGAGCTGAGAGAGCTAGGAGTCATCATCTGGACTCAGGAATTAAATTTAGCAACACTAATGATGGGACACCTTAACATTCTGTGTCTCCTGAGTGATGTAACAAGAGGAATGAACATCACTGAGGGTGTGCTCTTGTCAAAAATGTTTAACTTGAAACTAGGCATGAGAGAATAATCAGACAAATCCCAAATATGAGTTATTCTGGACAAAATAGAGGACAACCAGATAAATGGCCCATGCTTGTCAAAAAATACCATAATATACTATAATATTAATATATAATAATATAATTCTTGTTGTCATTATTCAGTCACTTGGTTGTGTCCAGCTCTTTGAGATCCCATGGACTGCAGCACGCCAGGCTTCCCTGTCCTTCACTATCTCCCAGAGCTTGCTCAAACTCAAGTCCATTGAGTCAATGATGCCATCCAACCATCTCATCCTCTGTCACCCCCTTTCTCCTCCTGCCCTCTATCTTTCCCAGCATCAGGGTCTCTAATTTCATACTTATAATTATTGAATAATTATATTAAAAAGCAAGGAGACTGTTCCAAACTAAAAGAGAGCAGAAAGACATAATAAGCGCAATGCATGACATTTGATTTGATCTGGGATCAAACCCAAAACAACAGTAACAACTCTAAGAAATATTCTTGGACAATTGCAGTTCCTAGAGTGGTCCCAAGAACATGGTAGGAATCTGATAAATATTTGTTGAATGAATTCCTGATGGTAATAGTTGGTGGTGGTAGTTTGGGTAGATGGGGCTTTGGTCACAGCTAAATACCAAGATATGCCAGGTTTGTGTTATTACTCTTCTGTGCTGTGCTCTGCCTAGCTGTTGAGTCTTGTGTGACTCTTTGCAACCTCATGGACTATAGCCCTCCAGGCTACTCTGTCCATGGGGATCCTCCAGGCAAGAATACTGGAGTGGGTTGCCATCCCCTTATCCCGGGGTTCTTCCCAACCCAGGTCTCCCACATTTCAGGCAGATTCTTTACCATCTGAGCCACCAGGAAGCTCTATTACTTTTATACTAATACATAAAATGCAGTGAGAAGAAAATGCATTATTAATAAATGCAGAGAATAACAAGGGAAATTTTGGGGAGGGAAAATGTAGCTAGGGGAAGGACCTAAGGAAGAAGCCCTGAGACTCCACGCCAGTGATAAGGAGCTAAAGTCAAAAGAACGTTAAGTGTGAAATGAAAGGAGAGGCATTTCTGGAGGAGGAAGGAGTTTTGTAGCAAGAGGAAAGAAAACCCAAAAGAAGAAATGGAGGGCATTAACAGAAGAATGCGTGAGCCTCTGATGGGGAATGTTGATGAAGGGGTGGCTGTGCATGCAAGTAGGGTCCGTCAGAAATCTCTGTACCTTCTGCTCAATTTTAAAAATAATTTTATTTATTTTTGGCTGGGCTGGGTCTTTGTAGCTGCATGGGCTTTCTCTCATTGTGGCGATCGGGAGCTCCTCTGGGTTGCAGAGTGTGGGCCTCTCCTGGCAGTGGCTTCTCTTATTGCGGATCACGGGCTGTATGGCACGTGGACTTCAGCGGTTTCACCACACGGGCTCAGTAGTCATGGCTCCCAGGCTCTAGAACACAGGCTCAGTTGTTGTGGACTCCGCATGTGGAATCTTCCCAGCCAGGGATTGAATCCTGCATTGGCAGGCAGATTCTTTACCACTGAGTCACCAGAGAAGGCTTGTTCGATCTTTTTATATTAATTTTTATTGGAGTATAGTTGCTTACCCTCTGCTCAATTTCATAGTGAACCTAAAAGTGCTCTAAAAAAAGTAAAGTCTATCATAAAAAGTGAGGAAGAAGCAAAGGATGGAAGCAGGCAGTGACCTTTTCCTCTCCCTAAAATGTCTCTTCAAAGAAAGCAGCAGCTATTGATGAGCTGTAATTCATTCCTCCACTTGACATTTGGAGATGGTTGGAGAAACGCTGCCATGATCTATCTGGGGCTTGCATGCTTCAGCCTGCCTAATCCCAGATGGCTGGAAGGGGTGGGTTTCTTTCATCCTGACTTCTTTGAAGATGCCTTTCAGGAGAGGATCCCACGGCCTCGTGAGAACACAAATGGAAGAGTGAGTGAGCTTCCCCAGGAGCAGGAAGGTAATCTGGGTGGAGTGGGGGGTGTGGGGCCCTGATGCAGGGTTTCTCTGGTGACCTGTGACTCCACGATTGTCACATCTTCAAGGCCCTGTGGACACATGTCCACGCAAATACCATTGCATCTCAGCAGACATCCATCCGGCAAGAACACGTCCATGTGCCCATGTCAGGGCTGATCCACAAGATCTGTCCAGCAAAAAGAGCAAGCAGGCTCTTCTGAAACCAACCTCCAAGAAACAATACGCCTTTCTTGTTTCTCCTGGGGACACTCGTTGGCCTACAAGTAGTAAGTATTTCATGCAGAGAGAAGAATTGGGGGGTTCAAATTTATCAAGAGGGTTTCTCAAGTGGCTCAGTGGTAAAGAATCTGCCTGCCAATGCAGGGGACATGAGTTTGATCCCTAGTCTGGGAAGATCCCACAGGCAGCGAAGCAACTATTGAGCCTGTGCTCTAGAGGCCCGTGAGCTTCAACTGTCAAGCACATGGGCTGCAATTACAAAGGCCCCTATGGCCTAGAGTCTGTGTTCCTGTCCCCTGCAACAAGAGAAATCACTGCATTGAGAAGCCTGTGCACTGCAAGGAGAGAACAGCCTTGGTTTGCAGCAACAAAGACCCAGCACAGCCAAAAATAAATACATACAATTTTTTTTTTTAAAGATTCATTAAAGTTTTTCAAGAGTGAGAGTGTGATCAAGGATGTCCATGGTGGTCCTGGTTAAGACTTCATCCTTCCAATGTGAGGGGTGTTGGTTCAATCCCTGGTCAGGAAACTAAGTAAGATCCCATATACTTCAGGTTGTGGCCAAAATAAAAAAAGGAGAGCGATCATGCTTGGTTTTAAAATCTTTCTATATTATTGGCTCGTTTAAGCAATATTTGCAAAGTCACTTTATCTATTAGGATCTATAGTCACACTATAGACCCACACTATAGACCAGTACTTTCATCATCTGATGTGAACAGACAGTCATTGGAAAAGTCCCTCATGCTGGGAAAGATTGAGGACAGAAGGAGAAGAGGGTGTCAGAGGATGAGATGGCTGGACGGCATCACCAATGCAAGGGCCATGAACTTGGGCAAACTCTGGGAGATGGTGAGGGACAAGGAGGCATGGCGTGCTGCAGTCCATGGGGCCACAAGGAGTCAGACACAAATGGGCAACTGAACAACAACATAGTCACCCTGCCTGATGTCTATCAGCTTGTAAAGAGCTTAAAAAATGCCTGATACCTTGGGGGAAAAAAAAGTCTCTCTCTCCAAAGTTAAGAGAAAAGAAACATCAGATGTTGACATATTCACAAAATATAACTTTAGATCTACTGAATGAATTATTAAATTTTATTATTTTTTGACTTGCATTATATTTAAAAACTATAACCAAGGGGGAGGAAGGGTAAGGAAGGGAAGGAATGGGTTTAGGAGGGAGTTTGGGTTTAGCAGAGGCAAACTGGTATATACAGGATGGATAAACAACAAGGTCCTACTATATAGCACAGGGAATGATATGAAACATCCTATGACACACTATAATGGAAAAGAACATGAAAAAGAAAATAAACATGTAAAACTGAATCACTTTTCTCTACAGAAAACATTAACACAGCATTGTAAGTCAACTATACTTCAATAAAATTTTTAAAAATAAATTAAAAAAGAAACAAACAAACAAACCTATTCGTGGATTTGATCTTTTCACTTCACAAGAATTCCGATATAAGCTATATGATTACTGAGAATTCGTATGCAAATTAAATGATTTCCTTGGAGCGAAACAATTTCAAAAGCAACTTAGAAAAATCCGTTTAACATTTTACAGCAAAACCATATTTAATGTGAATTGGAGGTATATTTTACAATGCTTGGTGCACTTGGGGTGAGGCTATAAGAATGGAAACAGTCTATAAAATCTCTTAGAAATTTTATTTATTAATTTAGCCACACCATGTGGCAGAAAGGATCTTAGTCCCTCAACCAGGAATCAAACCTGTGACCCCTACAGTGGAAACCTGGAGTCTCAACCACCAGACCACCAGGGAAGTCCCGAGTCTATGAAATCTTAAAGTGGCAATACATGCAATTATTTACTTATAAGGATATTCATCCCAGTGTGATTTACCAAGGCTGTTCATCACATCATGCTTTATGATAGTAAACATAAATAACTCAAAACAACCTAACTGCCCAGGAAGTCGAGACTAATTTAACAAATGCGAGTACCACAAAACGGATACTAAGGGATCACTGAAAATGAAGTTGTAGGAGAATATTTAATGATCCAGAAATATATTTACTCTATGTTAAAATATAAAACAGTTTGTACAATATGGTTGATCTTGTTTGTAACAGAAAAAAATATCCTTAGAAAAAGACTGGCAGGAAACACTCCAACACGGTAATGTAAGTGGTTATTTTTGGATGGTAGAATTATGAGTTAAATTTATTTTCTTTTTAAAAATTCTCTGTATTTTTTGCTATGCACATTTATTGGTTCTGGAAAGCAGACAGGTAAGATCTATACAAATGGGAAAACCATGATAGACAACAGCTCTTTCTCCGGTAATCAGTAAATTCTAACCCAAGCAGCCTCTGTAGGGGCTTGAGTGGACAGATTGAGTGGAAATTGCCGACATTTGCCTCTCTTATGTCTGAAGTTGAACATCATGGAGGCATCACTTAGAGATAGATTTTTGACTAAATAATGACAACACACACTCATAGCACAACCAGGAGTTAGAATAAGCCATTTAAAAAATAAATTGAATTTTGCAGCACTTCTGTATCTTCTCCTTCTACTTAGGATAAGATCTCAAACCTTTATCACAGCCATGCCCATCTATCTCCCCAACTCTACCCCCATCTCTAGGGTGATCTTTAGCTCCTCACAGGCTCCAGAGTGAGAATCTGTAGCCATAGAAAGATGTTCCTACCACACTGGTGGGAAAAAGGCAAATTATGATTCACGTGGGGTTTATTTCCATCTGTGAAGAATGCAGCCACAGTGTCCCCTTTCTGGGGCTTCCCAGGTGGCGTCAGTGGTAAATAACCCTCCTGTCAATGCACAAGACATAATAAATTCAGGTTCAGTCCCTGGGTAGGGAAGATCCCCTGGAGAAGGGCATGGCAACCCACTCCAGTATTCTTGCCTGGAGAATCCCATGGACGGAGGAGCCTGGCAGGCTACTGCCCATGGGGTCTCAAAGGGTTGGACACAGCTGAAGCAACTTAGCATGCTTGCACACATACATATCCAGAACTTTCTAATAGGATGCACTCAAAATGTTAACAGTGGTTAACCCCGAATGATGTGATTTTGAGTACTTTTTAAAAATGTATGGGGTTTCCCTAGTGGTTTAGTGGTAAAGAACATGCCTGCCAATGCAGGAGACACGAGTTCCATCCCTGATCCAGGAAGATCCCACATGCTGTGGAGCAGCTAAGCCCCTCACCACAACCATTGAGCTAGGAGCCACAACTTACTAAGCCCATGGGATGCAACTATGGGAGCCCTCATGCCCTAGAGCCCATTCTCTGCAACAAGAGAAGCTACTGCAATGAAAAGCCTGAGCGCCGCACCTAGAGAGTAGCCTCTGCTCTCTGCAGCTAGAGAAATCCCACACGCAGCAATGAAGAGCCAGCACTGCCAAAAATATATAAATAAATAAAATTATTTTAAAAGTACATGGCTTGAAACTCTTACAGAGATCAAGTGTCAGTCTTACAAAATGGATCTGTGACTCTTCAATTGTTTTGCTCACTCTCAGCACTCTGACATCTCTGATGGGAAAGAGCAAATTAGATAAGATTGCAAAGTTACTTTTTAAAGAAGAAAATGCATAGAGATGCTTCTAGGGTAGAAGGCAAATAGACGGGGAAACAGTGGAAACAGTGTCAGACTTCATTTTCTTGGGCTCCAAAATCACTGCAGATGGTGACTGCAGCCATGAAGTCAAAAGGAGCTTACTCCTTGGAAGGAAAGTTATGACCAACCTAGATAGTATATTGAAAAGCAGAGATATTACTTTGCCAACAAAGATCCGTCTAGTCAAGGCTATGGTTTTTCCGGGGTCATATATGGATGTGAGAATTGGACGGTGAAGAAAGCTGAGCACTAAAGAATTGATGCTTTTGAACTGTGGTGTTGGAGAAGACTCTTGAAAGTCCCTTGGACTGCGAGGAGATCCAACCAGTCCATCCTAAAGGAGACCAGTCATGGGTGTTCATTGGAAAGACTGATGTTGAGGCTGAAACTCCAATACTTTGGCCACCTCATGCGAAGAGTTGACTCATTGGAAAAGACTCTGATGCTGGGAGGGATTGGGGGCAGGAGGAGAAGGGGACGACAGAGGATGAGATGGCCGGATGGCATCACTGACTCGATGGGCGTGAGTCTGAGTGAACTCCAGGAGTTGGTGATGGACAGGGAGGCCTGGTGTGCTGCGATTCATGGGGTCGCAAAGAGTGGGACACGACTGAGCAACTGAACTGAACTGAACTGAACTGAGGGTAGAAAGGTGAAGTGGGACTGCTGAAATACTGGATTTCATTCTGCGGGCACTTGTGTTTGGTCTCAAGGCTGAAGTGACTACTGAGCATATCTGAGGGGGAGAGAGGTATCTGTTGATTTTCCCCAGGCTAAGGGCTCAGGATGTCAGCACTGCTGAGGCCACCACCGTTGTTCCCTAGGCGGGGCACAGGGTCATCCCTCTTTAGGCAAGAATCATAAATGTACCCCAGGGGCCCACCAGCTTGGAGGAGGGTACTGATTTTCAGACAAAGCACATGAAAAAAGAAAACTACCTGTGAGAGTTGAACATTCAACATTCAGTTTAAAAGGTTGTGGGAAACGCTGTAGATAGATGGTTGACTGGAAGGATCTAGAATCAGAAAGGCTCTGTCCCAAGCCTGCCCCTACCACTCAAGTGTTGTGGGATCTTCTCAACATTCCAGACACCATGACGTGCAACTCAGTTCCTGGGTCAGTGAAGGACTTGCTGGCCGAGCTACTGGAAGTGTGGTCAGCAGGCTGTCACCAGCCATCAGCCCCTTTGAGCTCTGCCCTGACTGCAGAGCCATCTTGCCCAAAGCCCACCCTCCTGAGGGGTCCCATGTCCCATAACTGATTGAGAGGGAATATAAAGACTTGTTCTTCCCAGCTCAACCTGAGATAACTCTGAAGATAACTCTAGCGCCAGAGCTTTCTGTAGTTTGGCTGAGGCCAGCAGTGGGCTGCATCAGAGCTCAACTTCTCCTTCTGTTCACTCTTGTTCCCATCCCCTCTCCCTCCATGCGTGTTGATCTCAGTACCATGCTAGACCACCCCTACTCAAGGGCATGCCCTAAAAAGCATGCTGCCCAATCATCCAGTGTCTGCTTCCTGAGGAGCCCAACCTGGGACGAAGAAGTTATTGAATTAACCTGAGCCTCCATTTCTTCATCTATAAAACCCAGGATGACAATATCAGTGCCCACTACCTGAGGCTGAGAATGACAAGAGATCGTGTACGTAAAGTGCTTGACATGTGACAGTTACTCAATAAATGGCAACTATTATGACTGTAATTTAAAAAGAAGTAGCCTGCCCTTGACCACTCACCATCATCACATTTATCAGATAGTTTAGCCTCAGTGAGAGGGATCTTGAAGACATGGACATAGGTAAATCTACATTGGTGGAATACAAGGTTTGGGGCAAGAGATGTTACCAAAGAGGGCAGTGTAAAGGCAGTGTCTCCTCCTAATAAAAAAGTCAGTCCACAGACCTCTGGTCTATCAACAAGTCTCTTATGAGTTTGGTCAGTACAGGGCAGCCCTGTAGGGTCTGACCGCTTCTCAGCAAACTGACCAAATTGAGGTCCTGGCCTGCGATGCCATGATGGGGAGCAGCAGCTGTGTGCCTTCTGCATGATGGAAGCACCCCAGACAGGGCATTCCCTCCACGTGTCTTATTTGACACCAGGGATGGTAGCCTACACTTCAAGGCTGTGCACACAGTTGTTGTGTTGTTTAGTTGCTCAGTCCTGTCTGACTCTTTGCAACCCCATGGACTGTAGCCCGCCAGCCTCCTCTGTACATGGGATTTCCCAGGCAAGAATACTGGAGTGGGTTGCCATTTCCTTCTCCAGGGGATCTTCCCGACCCAGGGATTCTTCCCAAGTCTCCTGCATTGGCAGGCAGATTCTTTACCCCTGAGCCACCTGGGAAGCTCCCATGCACACAGTAGGGCTGTGAATATGTGTGAAGCTGGGTCTTCACACCCTAACAAGGAAGGGAGAGAAAGTGGACTGTGTTGTTGGTAGAGCAGATGCCCTCCCTACTGCCGCCCCTGTCTTCTGCTGACCTCTGCTCACCCCACACGTTTCCTGGGCTTTGGCATCCGGCTCTTGGTCCTCCCCACCCCCGCGTCTGCTGTCCCACTGCGCATGTGCAACTCAATGCTGAGCAGCAGCGTGATCGATGACATTATAGTGACTGGGACTTTTTGTTCCCTGAGTTGTTTTTGTATTTGCCTTGGCTGCATTTTCCCCTCAAAATCTGTGTCCTGGGTATAGATTTGGCTTTGGGAGAGCTGTCCATCTGGATCTATTTGATTGTAAAATGCTGTCTTGTATTTAAAGCTACGGTTGTCCATGAAGAAGCGCAGACACGTGGCTGTGGTTTTCTGGTCCAGGAATGGCATAAGCCTCTGAGTCTTAGAAGAATCCAGGAGGCATGGGGTCTGTAAAGTCATCTGGTGTTCTTTGACACTTGGTTTGTCCCTGGGCTCTGGCAAGGGAATCTGGGAGCAGCCTCAGGCTGCCAATCTCTTTACACAGAGCCTGGAAATTTTTAGAAATCTTACTTTGAAGATATCATTTAACTAGCACATAATTTTTCACATGGTTTATTGACACGCAAAAATGATGTTTATAAGACTCCAAATTTGGACTAGTGTGTATTGATGGTCTCCCATCTGGCATCATTGGAAAATAAGGTAATTCTCTCTAAAAAAATAAAAAATAATAATTCTATAAATAGAAAAATCACTTTCAAGGTAAATCTTCCTTCTATATAATATATACTTATCCATCTTTAAAAAAATTCCTTGCATTATTGAATACTATTTACCAGCCCTTTATATACATCATTGCATTCAGCCCTTAACATTTCTGTAAAGTGGATATTATCATCGTTTAGCCAGTAAGAAAACCTGAAGCTTGGAGAAATTATGTAACTTGGCTAAAATCACAGGTTGGGTGACTGCCAGAATGGAGCTTTGAATCCAATTTCATCCAACTCCAAAACCCACGTGATTGCTACCACACTGCAAAAACGCTCCTACTTTTCTCAAAGTCGGGATTCTAAGCGTATTTTTAAACTTTACTGGATGGATTAGAGACGAAATTATAAAAATCAGTGATAATACAGGGCTGAAATACTGACTTAGGCGAGACCCTTGGTTGAGGTAACAAGTTCAGTGGTGTTTGCTCAAGCCAAGAAAGAAGGATTTATTAGATCAGGGGCATTGCAGGATGTGAGGAAAGCATGCAACCAACTCTCAAGAATGAGCTGAGACTTGAGAATTAAACTTATTAGACCACCTCCAACCCTCATCTCTGCTTTACTCTGTGCCTCTGTTTCTGTTTTCTCCTTTTGCAGACCAGTTTGAAGGTAGGCAGTCCAGGGTTGGTACTGTGGCTCTTCAATATTATCAGAAACTAGATACCTCATAACTGCCTGCCTTGCCCCTCTTTTGCTATTGTTCTCATTATCAGAAGGTAGCTGCCGTATCTCCAGATATCAGGCTTGTATTCCAGGTGAGAATAAAGGAAAGGTTAGGGGCAATAGAGAATTTTCCTTTTTATTCAGGGGAAGCCCCAGTGGACAAGTCACAGATTTCTCCCTACCTTCAAAAAGCTTATAATCCTTCAGGGAAGATAAACGTAAATCATTAAGGATTTTTGATAAGAAGATGTCGGAGCACTCAAGAGAGGGACTTCCCTAGTGGTCCAGAGGCTAAGATGCAGTGTTTCCAATGCGGGGGTCCCGGGTTCAATCCCTGGTCAGGGAACTAGATCCCACATGCCACAGCTAAAGGTTTGCATGCTGTAACTAAAGATCCTGCATGGGGCAATGAAGATCGAAGAACTGGCACAGCCACATAAATAAACAAAATGAATATACAAAGAAAGAGCAGCCAAAAGAAATAAGTGTCTATGTCTGAAAGACGGCCTTAAGAATATAGCTTTATAATAGTGCCAAACTGCAAGTAACCAAAACATAGATGAACTGAAGAAAGGACTGGTAAATTGTAGCATATTCATACAATGGGAGATTCCTTAGCAAAATTCCCTCTGCAATCCCTCCCCGAAGCCCCCAAAGCACTACCACACGCAACAACATGGATCAGCCTCACAGATATAAGTTTGGATGAAAGAAGCCAGATACATTCCATTTACATGAAGTTCAAGAAGAAACAAGAGAGGGACTTTGCTGGGGGTCCAGTGGCTAAGACTCTCTGCGTTCTCAATGTAGGGACCCAGTTTAAATCCCTGATCAGGGAACTAGATCCCACATGCCGAAAGTAAGGGTTCACGTGCTGCAACTTAGACGTATAGCCAAATATTTCAAGAGAGAAGAAACAATAGAAGTCAGAATAGTGGTTGCCTGTGGAAGGGGGATTATTGATTGAGAGAAGTCATGCAGGACCTTCTAGGAGACTGGAAATGGTCTGCCTCTTGTTCTGAATGCAGGTGTACACTTACGTAAATTCACCAAGTCGTACACTTATTGTGCTCTCTTTTTTGTTTGCATTAGATCTCAATTTTTAAAAAAGAAAGTACGTATGGCACCTAAAAGAGAATGTTCAGTCTTTTCCAAAACAAACAACCAAGTAGTAAATAGCTCAGGAAACTTGTCCTTGGACTTCTTGTTTTCACAGTCAGCTCATGGCTGTGTAGCACAGAGGTTCTCAATCCTGGTAGTACACGAGCATCACTTTCCTTCTATTTTAATTTTGTGAACTTCAATTTGGTTTTTGACATAGGCAATCTATTTACCTGGTTTCATATTCAACAGATTTGAAAAGATAGCCAGCAAAAAGTTGCCCTCTGACCGCAACCCTGCATCCACCAAAAACTTCTTCAGAGACAACCACTGTCGCTAGTCTTATAAATCTTTCCAGGATATTTTATGTCTAGATAAGTGAAGACATGTGCACATTTTGATCTAAACAAATGGTTCAGTTCAGTTCAGTCCCTCAGTCATGTCGTACTTTGCCACTTCCCTGTCCGTCACCAACTCCTGGAGCTTGCTCAAACTTATGTCCATTAAGTTGGTGATGCTATCCAACCATCTCATCCTCTGTCATCCCCTTCTGCTCCTGCCTTCAATCTTTCCCACCATCAGGGTCTTTTCCAATGAGTCAGTTCTTCACATCAGGTAGCCAAAGTATTAGAGTTTCAGCTTCAGCATCTGTCCTTCCAATGAATATTCAGGTCTGATTCCTTTAGGATTGACCAGTTTGATCTCCTTGCAGTCCAAGGGACTCTCAAGAGTCTTCCCCAAGACCATAGTTCAAAAGCATCAATTCTTCGGCACCCAGCTTTATAGTCCAAATCTCATACCCATATATGACTACTAGAAAAACCATAGCCTTGACTAGACAGACCTTCGTTGGCAAAGTAATGTCTCTGCTTTTTAATATGCTATCTAGGTTGGTCATAGCTTTCCTTCTAAGGAGCAAGCATATTTTAATTTCATGGCTACAATCACCATCTGCAGTGATTTTGGAGCCCCCCAAAATAAAGTCTGTCACTATTTCCATTGTTTCCCCATCTATTTGCTATGAAGTGATGGTACTGGATGCCATGATCTTTGTTTTCTGAATGTTGAGTTTTAAGCCAATTTTTTCACTCTCCTCTTTCACCTTCATCAGGAGGCTCTTTACTTCTTAGTTTTCTGCCATAAGAGTGGTATCATCTGTGTATCTGAGGTTACTAATATTTCTCCCAGCAGTCTTGATTCCAGCTTGTGCTTCATCCAGGCATTTCGAATGATGTACTCTGCATAGAAGTTAAATAAGCAGGGTGACAATATACAGTCTTGACGTACTCCTTTCCCAGTTTTTGAACCAGTCCATTGTTCCACATTCGGTTCTAACTGTTGCTTCTTGACCTGTATACAGATTTCTCAGGAGGCAGGTCAGGTGGTCTGGTATTTCCATCTCTTTAAGAATTTTCCACAGTTTGTTGTGATCCACACAAAGACTTTGGTGTAGTCAATAAAACCGAAATAAATGTTTTCCTGGAACTCTTTTGATTTTTCTATGATCCAATAGATAATGGCAATTTGATCTCTGCTTCCTCTGCCTTTTCTAAACCCAGCTTGAACATCTGGAATTTCATGGTTCACATATTGTTGAAGCCTGGTTTGGAGAATTTTGAGCATCACTTTACTAGTGTGTGAGATGAGTGCAATTGTGTGGTAATTTGAACATTCTTTGGCATTGCCTTTCTTTGGGATTGGAATGAAAACTGACCTTTCCCAGTCCTGTGGCCACTGCTGAGTTTTCCAGATTTGCTGGCATATGGATTTAAACCAATTTTATTCATATAGCACTCGACTTAGGAGATTTTTTCTTATATGTTGATATAACTTCATCAGTCTTAAGTCTGCATTGTAGTCAAACATAAGGACTTCTTATAATTTGAGTACCGAGGACTTTCAAAAAATAATAAATGTATTTATTGCCATACAGAATCTTTGTTGCTGTGAGGGTTTTTCTCTAGTTGCGGTGGGTGGGGGCTAGTTGTCATTGCGGTGGCTTCTCTTGCTGTGGGACATGGGCTCTTGGGTGCTTGGGCTCCAGTAGTTGGAGCACGGTAGTTGTGGCTCCCAGGCTTTAGAGCACAGGCTCAGTAGTTGCAGGTCATGGGCTTAGTTGCTCCATGGCTCACGGGCCAGATCAGAGGTTAAACCTGTGTCTCCTGCATTGGCAGGTGGATTCTTTGTCACTGAGCCACCAGGGAAGCCTTTCCTGAGGACTTCTGAAAAATGCTCCTGCCCTAGGTTTTCCCTGGATTTAATGCATTGGGAGTGAACCCTGAGTATGTTGTGCAGACAGACGTGGGAAGCGCTGGTGTGGCTTACGTTTCTGTTTCAACCTATGACAGGAAGGATGCTGGTTTCCTAGAGCTCAGAAAGCTGGCTCAGCATTTTGGAAAGACAGATAAATTCCTTCCTTCTGATGAACAGAGAGTGTTCCTAGCTAAGACTCTCATTAGCAAGAGACACAGTGACAGGTAATTGAGAAAAGCTGGCCACAAGCCCTGGACCTGCATAGAACATGAGCGGCATTCTCCAAGTCTACAGACCTCAGAGGACTTACCAGGCAGCAAGAACATAAAAGATGGAGGAGATCTTTCTAGATTCTCCGAGCTGCAGAAAAGCAGCAGATGAGTTTCAAGATGGGAAAATGAAAGATGGAATACTGAGAAAAATAATAATCCAAATTATACTTATAGTTCCTTGGGCTAAAATACGGCTACACACTATCTGAGACTGTCCTCTGAGCTTATCATTTTCCAGTAGCCAAAGAAGTTGACTACAGGTAGGGCCCAGTCAGGAAAGGTGTTAGAAATTTGAGGGGAAACACTGTCCCAGTATCATAAAAAAGTATTGTGTTTTTCAGGCTGAATTCTATGTCAGAATTTTGGCTGATAAATCTCAGAAAAATATTCTAGTACTTGAAAAGGGCACTGAAAACAGTTAAAGGAATGAGAAAGGAAACAAAGTATTTGGGCTTTTGAATATGGTAAAACTGATGGTTGATACACTTATTTATCATTTATTTATTTATCCGTTCCTTTTTGGCTCGCTGGGTCTTCGCTGATCTAAGGGCTTTTCTCTGGCTGTGGCATGCAGGCTTCTCATTGTGGTGGCTTCTCTGTTGCAGAGTGCAGTGGTGCGTAGTGGTGGTGCATGGGCTTAGTTGCCCCGTGGCATGTAGAATCTTCCCGGATCAGGGACTGAACCCGTGTCTCCTGCACTGGCAGGTGGATTCTTTACCACTGAGCCACCAGGGAAGCCCTGAAACACTTATTTAAAAGCTAAAAACAAATAGATTTCCAAGTTGGAAATGACCCAAATGACCTTCAGCGGGTGAATGGTTAAACTGCACTACATACATACTGTATCAGTTTAACTACAGTATGGATGTAGTTAACTACATTTTATTGCAGAATACTGCTGCTGCTGCTGCTAAGTCACTTCAGTCGTGTCCGACTCTGTGTGACCCCATAGACGGCAGCCCACCAGGCTCCCCTGTTCTTGGGATTCTCCTGGCAATAACACTGGAGTGGGTTGCCAGTTCCTTCTCCAATGCAGGAAAGTGAAAAGTGAAAGTGAAGTTGAGCAGAATACTACTCAGCAATAAAAACAAATAGGTTACTGATATGGATAGCCACTTTGGTGGATCTCAAATCTCAAAATGTTACATGCTATATGGGTCCATTTGTATAACATTCTATAAACAGAATTATAAAAATGGAGAACAGATTCGTGGTTGCCAGGAATGCAGACAGGGCAGGAAGTATTGTTGGTGGGTGCGTAGAAGGGTGGCATGAGGGATCGTTGTGTCAGGGAAACTGTCCTGAGGCTTCACTGTGGGAGTGAACTTACAAATCTACACATGTGATAAAACTGCATAGAACTAAACACACACGCATACACACAAATGATTTTCCCAGTTGTGATATTGTACTATGGTCATGCAAAATGATACCATTAGTAAGAGATTGGGTGAAGACTACATGGACTCACTCTGTCCTATTTTTCACCACTGCATGTGAATGTGCAATTATCTCAAAATCTAATTAAAAAAATTAAATAAGCCTAAAATGTTAGTGCTAGAGAAATGTAGAAATGGACAAAGCTACGTCGACATTGATTTTTATCCAATTCAAAAGAGGCAGCTCTTGACCTTTAATATAAGTAGATTTAAAATCAATAGAACTATGTGCCTGTTCATACATTGAGTAATAAACTTAAGAAATGTATTCACCTAAGAATTCTAAGAGCTTCCCCGATGGCTCAGTGAGAAAGGGTCCATCTGCAGTGCAGGAAATGCAGGATACAATGGCTCAATTCCTGGGTCAGGAAGATTCCCTGGAGGCAGAAATGGCAACCCAGTCCAGTATTTTTGCCTGGAGAATCCCATGAACAGAGGAGCCTGGTGGGATACATTCTATGGGGCTACAAAAGAGTCGGACACAACTGAGCACACACACACACACACAAGAGATGTAGGAGAATAAAGATATAACGTTAAAAAGCACGAATGGGTCTCTAAGACACATTAAGACATTTTGGAAGCTCATCTAACCTCGGAGCTTGATGTCCCGTAGTTTCCCAACAGGATCACAATGTAACAAGGAGGGACTTAGAAATTACTCCCACAAACATTTGCTGAGCTCTTCCTATGAGTCAGGCACTGTCCCAGGTGCTCTGTGTTGGAAAGGCAGAAGACACAGCCTCTCTTTCTGAAGCTCATTACCCAGAGTTCTTCTGTAACTTTGTACGTGTCCCACTGTTCAGGAATTCAATGCGGGTGACATTATTTATGGAACAGAAATGAATGTCATCCTGACAGATATTATTTTTAATGATATACTGATTAATAGTCACACTTGAGGCTATTTTAAAAATGGAAGCAGTCACCATGAAGTGTGATAGGAGTTACCCCAAAATAGACCATTTTATCCTCTGTGAATAATTTAGACCCTGGCACTTGGAATGCAGTGAAGAGTGTGAGGATGGTGAAAGAACTGATTGGGAGCTTTCAGAAAGTAGGGCCGGTATCTTATTATCCCTGTATCGCCAAACTTAACAGTATGTGCATGGTATGCACCAGGAGCTCAATAAATGCTGAGTTGGCAACCCAGGAGCTCTTTTTGTTTGTTTTATATGAGTTCAGGCCAGGAGGCCATCTGCCATTGATGACTGGAAATCGATTTTGACTAGTGTCAGGATCTGGGATGAGATGTAAAATAAAATAACTGAATGGAGACACAAAAGGCCATTGGCCCAGAGCTGACTCGCAACTGTACCTAGGAAATGCCGTTGGCAACTAGGGCTCTCAGGTCTGCAGAACTCTGCTACCACCGATTCCAGTTTTTTGCTTCTGGGTAAAGGAGCAGAATTCTACCTGCTTGCTCCCTTCCTTTCAAAGGTCATGTGGGGATACAGCTCGATTCCCCATTTAACTTTCACATGCAGAGACTAGCTGAGCATCATGAACACTATAAAAATGATACTTAGGCTTCTCTAATGGTCCAGTGCTTAAGAATCCACCTGCCAATGCAGGAGACACCCGTTTGATCCCTGGTCTGGGAAAATCCCATGTGCCACAGAGCAGCTGAGCCTGTAAGCCACAACCTCTGAGCCTGCATTTTAGAGCCTGCAAGCAGCAACGTCTGAAGACTGATTGTCCTAGATCCTGTGCTCCACAACTAGAGAAGACCCTGCGATAAGAAGCCCATGCACGGTAGCGAAGGGTAGTCTCCACTCTGCAACTAGAGAAAGCC
Organism: Neotragus moschatus; assembly: GCA_006410615.1. Classification (NCBI taxonomy): domain Eukaryota; kingdom Metazoa; phylum Chordata; class Mammalia; order Artiodactyla; family Bovidae; genus Neotragus; species Neotragus moschatus. The sequence goes on along the minus strand of SJYA01001210.1, from coordinate 1,976,967 downwards.
CTCATAGCAATTAAGACCCAGCACAACCAAAAAGCAAGATAAATTAACAAATAATTTTTAAAAATATACCATGGCAATGGGAAAATATTCTGAATACTTCTTGGTGGTGAGCTTCCCAGAAAGACAATTATTGAAAAGATGCAGGAGAAAACGAACATGATCTTCAGCAAATCTGGGCTTTCCTCAAAGCTCAGTTGGTAAAGATCCGCCTGCAATGCAGGAGACCCTGGTTTGATTCCTGGGTTGGGAAGATCTGCTGAAGAAGGGATAGGCTACCCACTTCAGTATTCTTGGGCTTCACTTTTGGCTCAGCTGGTAAAGAATCCGCCTGCCATGAGGGAGACCTTGGTTTGATCCCTGGGTTGGGAAGATCCCCTGGAGAAAGGAAAGGCTACCCACTCCAGTATTCTGGCTTGGAGAATTCCATGGACTGTATAGTCCATGTGGTCACAAAGAGCAAATGAGCAACTTTCACTTTCACTTTTTACTTTCGGCCACCAAGGCCAGCATTTACTTTGACTTCTAGGGGGAAAATAACAAACAGTTATCAACATGGTGGAGACTATGCAACAATCAGGAAGTTTATCTCTGTGGCTTTTTGGCAGACGTGGGTATTTAGATCAATACTCAAGGACTAAGAAACACCATGTGCTTACTCTTTTGTTGACTGCAACTCTTTTTTCATTCTGCCCAGCTGGAGTCAGGGAAAATCTGGTACATGGTGGAGTGGCGATTGTACCTTTCAGACCTCAAAGTAGACGGATCATAGTTGGCCTGTGACCCCTGGTACTTAACTCTGGAATCCAGAGCAATATATTTGAGCTGAGTCCATGCTTCCCACCAGGGGGCTGCCAGCCAGTGACTAAGTATGCAAGGACACCAGGGCTTCTCTGACGGTGGCTTTGGCTTGATCCTTGTTGAAACTTCCTTAGACTTCGTGGTAGTCTAGGATGCTTCCATCCGGTTCCCTCCTTCCCTCTCTCTTTCATGTGTGGCAAGACTTGCTTTGAGGTCTGACATGGCTCTCCAGCATTTTGGGCTCCCTTCCAATTTCTTCTCCCCATGGGCATAAAAATCTTTGCATGCTTAACCCCTCCTTGATGTTTGCACCTCAGAGGACCTGGACTAACACAAGCGGTACTGAGAGTGGCCTGAGAGAACAAGGGGGAAGCTGGGGACGTGGGCCTGGGTTGCCCACCACCCAACATATGAAGAGGAAGATTAGGAGGTGCAGCTGAATAGTCTCTGGTACAGCGTGGTGGCTCAATTGCCAAAGATTTCACTAGTGGTGACCTGGGAAATGTCATGGTAGGAGGTCGGGGGGGGGGGGGGGGC
>SJYA01001210.1:1714808-1949900 GCA_006410615.1 Neotragus moschatus | reverse complement strand
CCCTATAGAGGATGCGGTTGACATCACTGCGGAGACAGCGAGGCTGTCCCGCGGCTGCTGCGACCGCAGCGCCTTTGCGCCTCCCCCCCTTCCCGCAGCCGGAGCAGGCGTCAGGGCAGGACAGCGGCGGGGGTGGGGAGAGGGGCTGTCATCCGGGGGGAGGGAGTCCCATCCCCGCCCCCCTGCAGTCAAGGTGAACGTGAAGGAGAGCGGGCGCGCGTGCCCGCGCTGCTGGGTACGTGCGCGCGCCCCTGCTGGCTCCCCTCGCATCGCGGCCCGCTGCGCCCTCCAGCCAGCCCGCCAGCCCGCGCCGCCGGGGCCAGATGGACGCTCGAGATTAGAGCGCACAGAAGTGCGTCCCCACGTCCGGCTGCCACCCGTCCCGCGAACGTTTAGACTCACTTCGGCAGGCTCCTTTTGTTGTGCTGCTGTGCCCGTGTGGAGTGTTTGTCGGGAGCTCTGGGTTAGCTTGGCCCTAAGGAAGGGCTCAGAATGAATCTGCCCGTGAGAACAAAACCCAAAGACACCCCGACCCCGACCCCCAACAAGAAACCCAGCGCCAACAAGAAGGAAACTTCGGTCTTTTTCCGGGAGCCGGTTCAGCAGCCGCGGGAGTCAACCCTCACCCCGGCGATGTCCGCACACGCAGGTCCCATCTGCTTCCCCTACTCCAGCTTTTCTTCTTTGATGACTTTAAAAGAAAAGAAAAGAAAAATCTAAGTGTCCCTTGGGCAGCGCTGGATTCCGAGCAACGAGCGATGGGTAGCAAGAACAAGCCCCTGACAGCTAAAAGCGGCTCCTTAAATCAGATGGCCCGCGCGCGGCGGCCGGGAGCGGTCCCACCGCGCGGGCACTGTCCCAGTGCGTGGTGACCCTGGGCTCTGCCCGGTTCGCTTCCAGGCCATTTCGGTTCTTGCCAACTATTGGGTATTTGCCCCATTAAAGAAGAATAGCACAACCTCTTAGCACTGGCTTTTTGCCTCTAACATGTGCCACGAGAAGCATAAAAATAAGCAGTTTTTGTAAATTCTAAAAAGCGGAAAGTTTGCTTAAAATCGAGAGAGAGAGACGCACACAGGGAGAGACAGAGAGAGGAGCGGAAAAGAATATAAAACACTGCTGTAGTAGATTTCTAATTTCTGAAGACTGTAGTTTGTAGGAAAGAGCCGTCATCTGGTATGTCTCTCCGGGGAAACTTACCATTCTGATAACGTTGCCCGCAAACTAAAATATTTTCGTGGTGGAAAAACTATATTGGCGGTCGCTTGGCTCAAGACTTCCACCATTTTGATGAGGGTTTTAGATTCAGAACTATGTGTTTCCTATTTACTAAGAATTCCTTTAAGCAAGCAGTTCCTGAAGCCCTGCAACGTGGAGGGATGGGGGCCGAGTTCCAGGTAACCCTGACTGAAGGGCAGCGGGACACACTGCTGTTGCCCTTCCCTTGGCTTGTCTTAAAGGCCTGGTTTTGTTTTACTTGAGAACGATTTCAGTGCGGTCCTTCTGCGCCCGTTGCTGCAATGCAGGATATTTGCTCTCTCATCTTGCGGCATAGGGGGAGGGGAGCAGAGAGATGGTTTTGTAACAGGCTCTGCAGGCCTGAGTGGGAACGCCTTAAACGGTGAGCCCTGGTTTTAAAAAGAAAAGGAAAGAGAAGGGAAAAAGGAAAGAAAAAGCAGCTGATGCTGAAATAATAGTTAGAACATATCCCTGGGGCTTTCTCCAATGAGGGGGTCACGAATCCTTTCCCCTCCCCCAGTCGCAGATTTCGTATCTGTTTTTAAACAGTCTCATCAGATGCTGGGACATTTGTGATGGCTTCTTAAAACCTAAACCCTTGGGCTTAAGAGCTGTCTGTTCTCCTGATCAAACTCACCCCAAATACTAACACGTTAAGAAATTACATTGTAAAACCTCCCCAAATCCGATTGACGGGGCTGTTTGGGGCCCATATGGCTGGACAGCTGTGCAACTCCACGTGAAAAGACACCATTGCCCCTCGGATGGTATAAAGCGGGGGTTCCCCAGAGAGCTCAGACATGACCTAAGTATTAGCTTAGCCTGGGGTGAAGACTGAGTTAAATCTCTCTCTTCTTGGAGGTTAAAATAAAGACAGCAACAAAAATTACAAGAGGTGTACTTTTGAATTCATTGTAAATTGCATGCCTCCTGCTGGTCCCACCAAAGGAAGGAAGAAGACCCTGAGAAATAAACTCTAGCTTACCACAAGCATGATCTTAGGCAAACTGAAGACACAGGAGGTTGGAAAGAAATATATTATTTGCCAAGCGTACCATGTGTTAGTGACATTTGTGGTTCCCTGTTCAGAGAAGTGGGGTTCTGACCTCAGCCAAAGCCTCAGTGTTAACCATAAAGAACGGCCATCAGAGCGCAATTTCCACAGTGAGAAGCTGAAACCGTGCTTTAAAAAGGAAAGCCCATTATGAAATGCAGCCGGATTTAATTTTTAATATGATGGCGGATCCTCTAACGCATTCTTTGCTGGTGTTTGCATTCAGGACGAGTGATTCATCCTGTGGCAGAAATCAAAATAACTCTCTGCAGTACTTTGAAACAGGCGCCTCGTTTTTAAAAGTGTCCTGAAATAGAATATTCTATAACCTTCAAGTTGTGGTGGCTGGAGAAATTGAATATAAGACTGTCCCTACTGAAGTGTTCAGGCTAGATAAGAAACAGGCCTGTTCTTATTTATCTATGTGTGCATTCGTGTGCTGCGTCTTCTTCAGGCCTTAAATATTTTAAAATAAGAGAAAGGAAAAAAAAAAAACCCACACAAAACGCTCACAAATCAAACTGGGAGAGTGAAATGGGAGAAGAGGTACTGCTTAGAGGATTAGATTAATAAACTCTGAGCCCAAAGTCAGTCCACATTGTTTTGGAGAAATTATTTCAGTAGTGAAACTACATCTTGTGAAAGCCTTACATAGATTTAACAGATACTGAAGTGTTCCTTTAGTGTCAGCTCACATCTTTGGAAATAGCCCCAGATAGTTCTGCAGTGACTGTGGCTTTAAAAAAATTAAGCAATTTTGGAGATATTATTTTAGTGGCATCACTAATGATGGAACCCTGGAGATCATTTGGTTTCTTTCTTACTTGAATAGAAGAAGAAAACATGGCCTAGAGAGAAGGAAAACTTGCTTCTAAATATCATATGGATAGTTTGTAGCAAATTCAGCCATAACGTGAAGAACAAAACCAGTTCATTTTTTGCCTGTATGTTTTTCTCATATCATACTGGAACTTTAGGTTTTCTTAGGATTTTGTAAGTAACAGCCCACCGACCCTAGCAAGTACTTTTTTTGTGTAGGTGGGATTTGATTTTGAAATTCAAGTTTTTCTCTTTAGATTCTCTAGTTTGATGGATATTTCAAAACAAATTTAGGAACGCACACACTGCCAACCTCTTATGGCCCTGGAAGGACAGGCTAGAGCCGCACAAAAGTTTCCGAGCAGGTGGTAGAGTGGACCAAGCGCCACAACAGGCCTAGAAGATAATGACATAAAGCTGGAGCTGGAGGTTTTGCAGAAGGACCCCAGGACAGAGGTCTGGAAAACAGCATCCTTTCATAATTATTTTGGAGAAAGGATAAGGCATGTGACAAGTTCCTGATACAGACCTAGTTTATCAGGTGGCCGTTCTGAAGTCAGTTTGTTTTGTTTCTGCATTATTTAGTAAATTATTCATATTGTACCAAAAAAGGGATCTTTGGGGGGGAAAAAACCCCAAAGTTAAAGAAACTGTGGTGTGGTAAAGATGACCTCTGTGACCTTGGGCGAGTGAGTCACTCTATCATAGAGGATATGAAACCTTCAACAGGAGATACTTGGAGTAGATGGTTTCTAAAGTCCCTTTCAACACAAATAACACTTGATTCTGTTGTTTAAAAAGCAGAAAATCCACATATTCCCCAGTCTGGAAAAATATTGTTTCCCTTTTAAGATCTCCTCTTAGATACTGTTCTTAAGATATCTTAAGAGACCATGCAGGTCCTGAAAAGTTGAACCTAGAAAGCTTTAAGGAGGGTTGTATGTGTGTTTCAATGACATTCATCTGAAAATACAACGCTCTTTATTTTTGATGACTCTCTGGGTCGGGAGAAGGTCCCTTCAGCAGGTGAGAGCGGTTTTCTATCGCTCTTAGAATCCCTTGCCATGGTGGAACTGTCTGCCTGTTGTGCCTGCACAGAAGCAGAGCCAAGCTGAGCCCTGTAGCAGATTTAAAAGCCCTTCCCTTTAGCTCCATCCTGACCTAGATTGCCGGATGAAGACTAATGATTCATTTGCAATGCTTATAATGGGCATCCAGGCAGGGTCTTCCCTCCCCCTTGTTCAGAAAGAAGCCCTGTTATCCTTATCATCTGATATTACCACAAGTAAATATTTTTGTTCAAATTGCTACATAGGGCACGAGGCTATTTCCTAATGAATTATCTGCCCCAGGGAGATCTATAACTTGCCAGTGCTTCAGGCAATTTTTAGCATGTGTCAGATTGTGTTTGCATTAGAGAATTTGGACTGGTTTTTTTTTCTTTTTGGTGCAGGCAAACTATTCGGTTTTTTCTCTCGGTCTTCCTACAGAGATACACAATTCAACATACCTTTACAAAGAGGAAAGCCTTGTTTGTGTTTGACGGGAGCACGCACGTAAACAGTGTTCTTATACATAAAGGATCTGGTCGTGGAGAGGAAAGAATGTTGGTATTCATATGCCGGATACTGTTTTAATGCAAACTGGACAAGGCTTTCTTTGAGTTTCGTTTCAAGGCAGCTACCCAGTAAGTTATGAAACCAGCGCGTTACCCTTGGAAAAATGGTCCTGACTAATAATGAGATGCCAATTGGTGTGTTCATTGCATATACAGATTTGAAGCAGAATTAGTAGAAATTACTGAAATGGAAATCGTGTCAATCACAACGGAGACAGCTGACAAGTCAGAAGGGAAAAAAAAAGCGCCAAATGTGATTCATATCTTGTAGGATTCTGTCTGAGGATGATTTAAATAAATTTGGACATTAGGTGGTGACAAGATGAAAATGAAAAATAACATCCAATTGGGCAAAAAGACTGTAGTAGGCCTGGGGGAATGTGAAAAAAAAAAAAAGGAAAGGGGAAAGGGAAGATCGAGGGGGTCGTTTGGAGGATGGCTTGTTTGTAATGAATGAATGAATAGATGAAATTTAGAATATTTATTTCCTAGTAGCTGACACTTAGTAGACATTCAACTGTTGTTCATAAAATAAAATCAGTGTCCCTTCTGTGTTGAGCAGCATCGAACGTATTATCTGCATATGTAACTCTGCTGGGAGGCCACCGTATCTGCAGTGAGCAGTGCAGCACAGGCAAAGTCAGTTTACTACCCATCTTTAATTTCCAAATGCGGTAGACAGGCATTTAAAAAACACTATATGGAAAACAAAGGGCCGCTGCATGCCAGGCAGCTACCGGCCAGGCACAGTGCTGTTTAGGTGTTCTCCTTATGTGATCTAAACCTCACAGCCTTACTAACCCATTTTAAAAGAAGAGGTAACTGCTTTCCCGAGCGGTTAAATGACTTTGTCAAGTGCATAAACTGGAGTTGGAATCCAGTTAAGACCGGCCTCTAAGACTCCATGCCGCAGGCTTCCCAGAAGAAACAAGAACGACAGTATATAATGTAAAGCTGATACATAGCGTTTGTCCTGCTTCCTGTACCGAGTTGAAGCCGGCAGCATGAGACTGACAGAGCAGATGAGAAACACCACTTAAGATAATTTCTCCTGCTAGACTCTGTTGTACACTATGCAAATATGATTGCAAAAGTGGAACAGGATCAACACTTTCATGCTAGTTATCTTTCAAAGATGATACTTGGAGTAATCAACATAAACTTAGGATACTGTATCCTAAATAATAAAAATGTTGGCCTGCATCATTCTGACATCTTAGTACAACCTCCGAAAGCCTATCTGGATGATATGTAGTGATAATAACCTGCATCCAGACAGCATCTTCACAGTCACAGCTTTTTGTCACCTGGGGTAGGGTGAGGGAGGGGAGCCAGAAAATAGAAAAGGACTTAGGGGCTCCCAGTGTACCTGGGGGAATTCTTGGGGTGGAGGACTGTAAATCAAGATGAATGTAGTTCCATTTGGTTCTGGGAGGTCTCCTGGATCCTGTCTCCCTCAAGGCAGGACTGAAAAGCAAGAGCCTTGCTCCGCAGAGATGTTTCCTGTTTTCTGTGCGTGACTAGATACCCTGAGCTGGTCCTAAACAGCCACCACCACCACCAGAAAAGAAAGAAAGAAAGAAAAAAAATTAAGAAGAAAAAGCCAGACATGGGTTGAAGCAAGTGACAGAAAAGGCAGAAGGTAAAAATAAAAAATAAAATAAATTAAAAAGAGAAAAGGTAGGAGAGAATTTAAAAAGGAATGATGGGGATTTAGTTTTTATAGGATTTGTTTCTCTGTTTAATATTTATTTTAAAACTATTGAGCTGCCCCGGAACAGGCAACGATCGCATTGCAATTCAAATTCCTTAACTTGTCATATGTCAACGATATTACAGATCGTTGTTACGATATGACTAAGAGCTCCTTGCCTGGTAAAGGAGACAGAGTGCCCACAGAATGCTGTCTGCGTGGGGTGGCTACTGGTCTGGGAGCCAGGAGGCCAAGTTTCTATTTCTTGGTTTGCTGCAGTGACCTTGGACAAGGCACTTTCCCCAGTGGGGATGCGGGAGGTGAACCTAGGGCTCCAGCCTGCTTTTGTTCTGTTCCCCATTTCTCAGGGCTCCCTCCTGATACTTGCAGGACAACGTTCCAACTCTGAAACCGTCACCTCACTACGTTTCTTATCCTCATACGTGTGTGCTAAGTCACTGCAGTCTTGTCTGACTCTTTGCAACCCCATGGACTGTAGCCCGTCAGGTTGCTCTGTCCATGGGATTTTCCAGGCAAGGATACTGGAGTGGGTTGCCATTTCCTTCTCCAGGGGATGGGAATTCCTGACCCAGGGATCGAACCCTTGTCTCATGTCTCCTGCCTTGGCAGGCGGGTTCTTTACCACTAGCGCCACCCAGGAAGTCCTTCATGTCCTCAGGAGATTATAGGAACCCCTGAGCCAGTGAAGGATGGCGAGGGGAGACAAAGGAGGCTTTACTGGCATTTCTGAAATTGTGCCGGGTTTGCGTGGGTCCTTGTCTTCTTCTACCATAGAGGGTGGACTCTCTCTTGGAGAACAAGCAGGAGTCCAGGGCCCAGACAGATGCAAGCCCACATACCAGCTCCACCACCTGCCTGCTCTATTACTCTGGCTGGTTTTTCACATGGAATATGGTAATGATGATAAGGCAGACCTCACAGGGCTAGTGTTCACTGAGAGAACATCCCGTAAATGCCAGTCTTAGACTTCACTTTCTGCATTCTCTCTGAAAGGCAAGAGGGGGCTGGTGATGATCTCTGCTCCTCTCACCCCCTGTGCATCTCCAGGAAAAAAGGGTGCAGGGAAGTGGGCAGGGGAAAATGCCATGGCCCGCGCTGTGAGGTCCACAGCTGGCCCCAGTCTGAGCAGAAGGGGGACCTGGGGAGGGTTGAGTTCGTGACTCATATTCTGTAGTTGATCCACCATGCTCTCACTGAACAAGCAATTTGAAAACAGCATATTATGAAATAGGGAGAAATACAGCTATGAACTCCTCCTGAATCCTGGTGGGAACATTTTGGAATCCTGAGGGTCTCAGAAGCTGCCACGTGAATGGAGATGGAGCAGGTGGGGATCATTGCTTTCTTGAGATGACCAGCTATCTTGGCATCCCCCCTCCATTGTGTGTGGAGTGGTCAGAGATGGGAGAGAAATTCAGAGCCGGAGGAGTGAAGCACCCTTCCTTGGCTCCCTGGTTATCATTAGGTGACTGGAATCAAAGGGGACAGGGCTGCACAAGTGTGGGGAGGGGCAGAGGAGGGTGCAGATGAGAAGACGTAGAATTCTATGCAGGGAGCAGAGTGGAGGCGATGTGGAGAGCTGGGGACTTGTTTCCTCACTGGGGCTGGGCACACCCTGGCAGAACTGCAAGCTTCTGAGGGTTTCTTTCAGGTGGGTAATAGCTATACCTACCTCAGAGAGTGGTAATCAGGATAAAATGGCACAGTGTACAACAGACGCTTAACACAACGCCTTGTCAGGGTACGTGCTCAATCACATTAGCGGAAGACTTTTTTTTAACTACAAGAAGAAAGAAAGGCATTCATGTTGCTATTCACCAAGGAAGACTGTTACTGTTTTCGGCTTTCTTCTTAGTGAAAAAGCCAGAGAAGTTCCCCAACTGCCCGTGGTCATGACATCACCATTAATGGCAGAGAAGGCCAATTGTAACTCCATTTTCCAAGGGTCGAAGTGACCCTCTTTCTTTTGGAGACCTGAGTCTTAAAGTTAAGGTCTGTTTTCAAGAAATAGAGAGGCCTACAGTATCTACTTTGTCATCATTTCACTTGTAGTACTATCTATTAGCAGGAACACAAGGAGACTTTGAAGACTTTAGCTGTGGATGTGAAGTTCTTTGGGGATGTATGAGAGACACAAGATAAAATTTAGGACTTGTTTGATGTGATGGAACAGCACAGACTGAGTGAAGGAGTCAATTTTTAACATCCTAAGGGAGGCATTGTAAAAAGACATCTTCTTACATAGCAGGGTCCTAGACACTTAATTTCTGGCGATAAGAAACCTGAACACTTCATGAAAATTAGCACCTAAAAATCTTAGATAAGATATATGAATATTCTTTTAATTGCCTAGTAGAGTTGGAAGGAAATAAATACAACTGGACCAGAGATAAAATCTAGCTATATGCTATTTATAAGAGTTGCATCCAAAACATGAAACAAAAAAGCTAAAAGGAGAAAGATGAGAAAAGAAATAGTAGGTAACTAATAACCAAAAGAAAACAGATGTAGTTTATTAATGTAATATCAAATAGACTTGAAATCAGACATTACTAATGACAAAGATGGTCTTCACATGATGAACAATTTAAAAAGGACAATTAAATAGAAGAATAGTTCTAACATTATAAACTCCTAGAAACATGCTTCAAAATATAAAAACAAAAAGTGAAGCAACTTCAGGGAGAAAATGATGAATTGGAAATGATATGAAACCTTGCTTAGTCATGTCTGTCTCTGCGACCCCAAGGACTGCAGCCCGCCAGGCTCCACTGTCCATGGAATTTTCCAGGTAAGAATACTGGAGTGGGTTGCCATTTCCTCCTCCAGTGGAAGTAATAGTAAGATACTTTAATGCACCTTTCTCCATAACTGATAAAAACAGAAAGGATCATCTGGAAGGTGTGAACAAAACATTCTCAAGCTTGCTTTAATGGATTGGGTTGGAAACCCCAAATTAATAATTAGAAAAATCACATTTTGTGCATATGTGAGACACTTAGAAAATCTGATCATGTACTAGCTCAGAAATGAAGTCCCAACAAATGCTGTGATATAATGTCGTACAGACTGTATTATTTGACCACAGTATCACGTAGTGAGAAATCTTAGCAAAAAAAAAAAAAATCCACCTTGCTTCTCTCCATACATTTGGGGGTGAAGGGAAAGGCATTTCTAAGTAACTCACTGGTTCAAGAAGAAATCATATGTTAATTAATGAATTAAAATTCTACTTATCAAGATTTCATGTCTTTCAGTCACAGAAATAAGTAAAGGATAACACATAGGCTGAAAATGCTTGTATTAGTAAAGAAGAAAGACCAAATATTAACGATCTATGTCAAATGGAGGAGGTGAAAAAAAAGGAAGAAAAACAGAGTAAGCCCAAAGCAAGGAGAAGAAAAAAAAATAATGGAGGAAAAGGTGATGAGATTCAGACTCTGATGACATCTGGAATAGGCCCATGGCTACTTTATGGTCGAGAAACATCATTCCATTGAAAATAACTATCCCTTCTAGGATCATATAATCTCTCTCCCCAAAAGACCCTTCCCACTGAATCTGCACCATCTTTGCAGTGGAGGGACTAAATCCATGTTTTGTTCATCTTTGTAGGCTTTATGTCTAGCATAGGTGCTCAGCAATTCTATTCGATGGCTTTTCCTTTGGAGTTATTTATTTACTCTCTTGGCTGGATTGTAAACTCTTTGAGGCCGAAACTAGATCTTTCTCAACTCTGCTCCTCCACAGCCTGTGAGCTAGGACTTGTGAAAAGGAGCCACCTGATATTTAAATGTGTTTGAAGTTGTATTGAATTTGTAGAGAGCTTATAGGCTGGAAGAGAAATGGAAGGAGGAAGGTGGAGTGATTTCTGATTCGTTCAGACTTGGGAATCTGATCATATTCACGATAGGCTACTGATGACTTTCAGCACAGAAAGAAATTTTCTGATGCCTGGGCATGATTTTAAGACTTCTTAAGAAACTTGGAAAAAAATTACTAAACTCTCCATTGGGGGAAGGAATACATACCTTTCTGATTCCTGTCTGTGGTGGGGATGAATGAGAGCTTAGGCATAGAATGTTTTAGAGTTGGATGCTACTTAGCTTTAAGTTCCCCTATACTTTTCTTTTATGATGACGATTAGAAATCCATATAAAACTTACCCCTTTGGCCATTTTAAACTGTACCGTTCAGTGGCATGAAGTACGTTCGTAATGCTGTGCAACTGCCATCATTATGTATTTCCAGAACTTTTCCCATAATGATCTCAAACAAACTTCATCCCCATTCCTTTTTAACTGTGCAATTTTGCTAGTTTCTTCATCGGAGAATCAGGGCTAATCATATTATCTATTGAATAGGATTACTGTCTGTATTAAATGATGTAATGCCTGAAAACTGCTCAGCACAGTGCCTGGCACTGTGTTTCATTGGGTACGTAGTCAACAAATGTTATTATAGAAAAGAGCAAGGGGAGAGGAAAGTCACGTCCTCTAGAGCTGGGAGGGCAGCTTGAGGTAAGCCTAGTTCAGGAAAGCATGCTAGACAAGGTCTTGATGGGGCTGCCCTAGAATCACATCTGGTGACAAGTACCCTCTCCAGTCTCAAAGCTGTGGGACTAGGGGAGGTTATCTCCAAAACTCCTTCCACCACCAGCGTCGCACCTGGAGTGTCACGGAAACTCAAGAAACGTGCAAGTAAGTGAGTGAATGAAACATACGCAAACATTTCACTGCTCCCTGGAAAGTAGGACTCGCTTAGTCTTAGTTGTCAGGTTATAAATCGGAAGACTGAGGCTCAGAAAAGTAAAGTGACTTGTTTCCAGATCACACAGTTTGGGGGAGAGCTGCGTTAAAAAAAAAAAAAGCCAAAGTTCCTAAGCATATGGTGTAATCTTAACTTGAACCAGAACCCAGAAAAATAGGAGAAAAACCTGAGAAAACCTGAAAGGTCCAGGCAATGCCTAATTTTAGAGGCAAAGTCTCCAAATGTTCGGTGACATTTTCCTGCTCTGACTGCATATCTGATCCAGAATGTTGCAGATAATTGCTTTTTGTTCAGGGGAGAACATTTCCTACCATTTCAGGGGCAATGGTCATTCTGGTAAGGAGGACCACAGAAAATAACTATTTTTAAAACCATAACTCTTGGAAGAGCTAGAATTTTTAAAAGACCCCAAAAATAGCCTGCAGGTTTCTTCATCTCATCCAGCCTCAGTTTTACTTGTCAGGTGTAAATAATAATACTCGAGAAGCAGCAGTGAGAATTAAATGAGATAAAGAATGTCACGATCACTTTTGCAGTGCCTGGCATATGGATGCTGTTCAGCAAATATTTGTTCCAAGCAAAGGGAGGTATTATTGATGAAGCATACCCTCCATTCGTATCAGCAGCCCACTTGACCCTGCTGGGAAGATTTGCTGGTGCTGTAGACACTTTGTTTGCAGTGTGACCCAAAGAATAACCTAGAGGGGAGGAGGTAGCCATTAGGACTGAAGCAATTTGTAGCAAACAAGTGCTGCTTTTTTGCTTTTCTGCCCCAGGCTGCAGTTAATCAGAAATGGCTTCCCATGTTTCCTGGAAACATCCAGAAGGGTTTGGGGGACTTGAAGGCCATGCCTGTAAGTTTTCAGTCCATTCTCAGGGACAGAAGTCACTTGGCATAGAGGGGAGTCATCTTGTACCAACACAGAGCGGTGGGAAAGACTCCTGTCTTGGGAGCCAGGATGCTGGCTTCTAGACCTGACTGCTTACTAGCTCTGTGACCTCAGGCAAAGGGCTTCACCTCCCTGAACCTCAGGCTCCTCTTCTGTGAACTCAGGGGCTTGGAGTACATGATTTCTGTGTCTCTCTCCATCTTGACCACACTACATTCTATTTATTTATTCTACTCACAGCTTCCCAAGTATTGCTGCTCACTGAAAATATAAATGTCCATACATGTGTACAGTCACACACACACACAAACACACACACACACACACACACACACACACACCCCTCTTACATCCAGAATCGTCACCTAGGGAAATAGCGCAAAAACCTAACACCCCAGTGAATAGCCATGTTACTCACCACCTTCAGAGTGACAAAGCCCAGCAGCTTCTGGACTAGAACTTCATCTTCCTTGTGACCCGGTACTTCTGCTGCCAAATGAGGTAGAAATGCTGCGATCTGATTTCTAACCCCTAGAACAACTGCTGCTGTGGCTGCTGCAGCCGCCCGCCTTTTCGACCATGGCTGCAGCATCAGCACAGAAATGCTGAGCACAGCACATTTCTCAGCATTGGGAGGCGGACTGGGAAGCTGCAGAGGAAACTGGGTTGCCATTCCTGCAAGGGCTATTTCTACCCAGTGAGTTTTGGTGGTGGGAGGATATTTACTTTTAAACCTTGCACTCCTCAGAGGGATGACTGTGAAAAACCTCGGCTTTTGCCAAGATCAAGCCTCCCTTGTGGAGTCAGATTCAGTCATCAGGAGACTGTGGTCTTGCTTCCTGCCCCAGACTTACACTTAGGGATCTTGGTGTTTGTGGATGAGGATGGTGACAGGGTCTTTAAGCATCCTTAAATGCTAGGGGAAATGCCTGGCTTTTTTTCTAAAAGGGTAACGTTTCTGTGGGATTCCAGGGTTCCAGGAGACCTCATTCAGTCTGACAGGATGAGATGTGCTTTGTGGTGCTGGCTTTCTCAGCCTAGTCTTTTGGGAACAGAACAGGGCAGAGCCTGGAACTCATTCGCTATGGGGGTGGAGTTTGCTTATTAATTTCCACAGATGTATCCCTGAGTTCCTCACTCAGCTTTTGGGGTGCCAGTTTCACTGGTGGCTAGTCTTTTTCAAAAAAAAAAATTTTGTTTATTTTTTAACTGGAGGATAATTGCTTTACAAGGCGGTGTTGGTTTGTGCCACACGTCAACATGGATCAGCCATGGATCTGTGTCTGTCACCTCTCTCTTGAGCCTCCCTCCCACCCCTACCCCATCCCGCCCCTCCTGCTTGTCACAGAGCACCGGATGGAACTCCCTGCGTCACACAGCAGATTCCCACTGGCTATCTATTTTACATATGGTAATGTACATGTTTTTGGGTTACTCTCTCTGTCGTCCCAACCCCTCCTTCCCCTGCTGTGTTCACAAATCTGTTCTCAATGTCTGTGTCTCTATGGCTGCCCTACAAATAGATTCAACAGTGCCAGTGGTGACAAGTCTTTGCTTCCCTATACATTCTGAAGCTGGTGGGCTCTGGGAGTTTTTGTCATCCTGAGTTTCGGTCTTCTCATCTTCAAAATGCCACCACCCACTGGGTGATCGGAAAGAATTTACATGATTTATGGCAATGGTCTCCAAATCTTGAGTGCGCTCTCCATCAGTAAAAATTTATTTGCGAGTGTACCCCCAGTGTAGGTATGTTTATGTATTTGTAAATTATATAACACACATGCCATTAGCTAACACCTCAAGTCAAAATGTACACTAAAGATGAGGTTCATTACTAATGGTTGCTGCTGCTAAGTCGCTTCAGTCGTGTCCGACTCTGTGCGACCCCATAAACGGCCTCCTACCAGGCTCCTCGGTCCTGGGATTCTCCAGGCAAGAACACTGGAGTGGGCTGCCATGTCCTTCTCCAATGCATCAAAGTGAAAAGTGAAAGTGAGGTCGGTCAGTCGTATCCGACTCTTAGCGACCCCATGGACTGCAGCCCACCAGGCTCCTCCGTCCATGGGATTTTCCAGGCAAGAGTTCTGGAGTGGGGTGCCATTGCCTTCTCCGATCACTAATGGTAGTGGATGTTAAATGATATTTCAAATGCTTGTGATAATTTCAAAAAACCTTGGCTAACTTCTTTTTGGACCTGGATAAGTCATCATTATTTTGATCTTATATTCTGGTTATGATTATGATTTTAGCGTAGTTGATCTCTTATTAGGACTGAAGGTGTCAGCTTCACCTTTTCTCATCGCTTGTGTTGTTCATATTCATCTCCATTTGGGATTTCTTCATGGGAATATTTCTAAACCAAGCATCCGGTCTATGTATGTGGGGTTAGTTTAAAACTAAGATGGTTTCGATAACCAACAAGGCCCAACTGTACGGCACAAGGAACTCTGGGTTCTGCCAGGCTCCCTCTGTCCATGGAATTCTCCAGGCAAGGATACTGCTGGGGGTTGCCATTTCCTTCTCCAGGGGGATCTTCTCAACCCAGGGATTGAACCCAGGTCTCCTGCATTGCAGGCAGAGTCTTCACCATTTAAGCCACCAGGGAAGCCCCAAGGAACTCTGCTCAATGTTATTTGATAACATGGATGGGAAGGGAGTTTAGGGGGAGAATGGATACATGTATGTGTATGACGGAGCACTTTGCTGTTCCCCTGAAACTATCATAACATTTTAAATTGGCTATCCACCAACATAAAATAAAAAGTTAAAAAAAACAAAGCAACTAAAATGGTTTGCTCTGCAACTCCACTTAACTCTTCCACAGATGGAACTCTCACTCTTTCCTCAGGATAACATGTTTCCTGTAAGTGACACTGGGGCTTCTAAAAGTCATCAAGGTCAATCCATATATCTCATATTAGTAAAAATTAACTTCTTTCTAACATTTCTCTTGTGGCTCAGCTGGTAAAGAATCGTCTGCAGTTCAGGAAATCTGGGTTCGATCCCTGGGTTGGGGAGATCTGGAGAAGGGAAAGGCTACCCACTCCAGTATTCTGGCCTGGAGAATCCCATGGAGTATACAGTCCATGGGGTTGCAAAGAGTCAGACACGACTGAGCAACTTTCACTTTCCTTTATTTTTAACTTCTTTCTGACATTTAAGACAAAATAGACGTTCTGGTATTATCTCTCCTGCGTTTCAGCGAATGGCTCTGCATGAATCCTGCGCGCGTACTCAGCTACTTCAGTCATGTCTGTAGCCCCTGGTGTACCTATTTGTATCCTTGTTTGGAAATTCCTGACTTGATGGATATAAATGTGCCTCGTAAGCTGCCAAGAACAGCCTATGTGAAAGCAACGGTGGGAATGCATACTCAGGGAAGAATGTCTTCATAGGTAGAACTGCTGCTGCCTAAAGCTCTGAGGATTTCTGAACACTATTCCAGGAAGGATGAACCCACTGGTGCTCACCAATGAGAACAGGAATACCTGGATCTTCTTGACCCCAGCTATGCTTCCTGCACAGAAGCACCTGAGCATGGATCCCAATTCCTTATTCTTTGGACTAAGGGACCTAAGAGAACGCTCTGGGAATTGACTTGTAGACCCAAGGAGAAGGAGAGGGTGGGAGGTGAGAGATCATTGAAACATACGTATTACCATATGTAAAAGAGCCAGTGAGAAGTTGCTATTACAATATGGGGAGCTCAGCTGGGTGCTCTGTGATGACCTAGAGGGGTGAGGTGGGGCATGGGATGGAGGTTCAAAGGGAGGGTATGTGGCTGATTCATCTTGGTATATGGCAGAAACGAACACAACATTGTCAATTATTCTCCAATTCAAAATAAAATGTAAAAATGTTTCATAAATGAAAAAAGAGAATGCTCTGGAAGAAGGAAGTTTAGGGTGGCTAGAGGATTATATTCTTTAAGTTTCTGCAGTGTTGGGTTTATTTGTTGCAGCACCTCAAAGTTAACCTTAATTCAATTATTGCATGTGTGTATGTGTGCTCAGCTGTGTCCAGCTCTTTGCAACTGCACAGATTGTAGCCTGCCAGACTTCTCTGTCCATGGGATTTTCCAGGCAAGAATACTGGAGCAGGTTGATATTTCCTACCCAGGGATTGAACTTGCCTCTCTTGTATTGGCGGGTGGATTCTTTACCACTGTGCCACCTGGGAAGCCCAATCTCACTGGGTAGTGAGAAATAAAACCTGACCTGAGATCTAAAAGACCTGAATCTTATGCTTTGTTTTATTTTGTTTTTTTTCAGGAACTCTTTTTTTTACTTTGAACTTCACCTTTCTTGACCCTAATCTTATCTGTAAAATGAAGGTGTTGGATTAGATCATTTCAAAGGTTTATTCCAACATTAATAATCTGTGTTATCTTCCTTCTTAAAAGTGATCTCTTTATGAAGCTCTAGCTATATCTAGTGGTGGTTGTATTCAATGAAAATTTCCACTCAAGCAAAAGATTTGGAATGTGACCTCCATCATGACCTCTCTTTTGCTTCTCCTCATTTCCCTCTGCCCACACCACCTGTCCTCTATTCCTTCCTGATTCGTCTCATCCACCAGCCAAACAGTAGGTCCAGAAAACCTCAGTCATTTCTTTGAGCTTAGCTGCTGCTGTATGCTTCCAGCTGAACTTCCATCTGGAGCTAATGTTTTAGGCCAACTCTCCTTGTGAGAGCTGTCTTTTTTTCTGTTGTGCCTCTCTGCCCTGCACCCCAGGGGTGGTTTGGGCAGAAGTGGCCACTAAGGACAAACACTGTATTTTTTCTTCCCCAAGTCAGAGCTCTTTTGGAATCAGGATGCTCTTGGTAACTCCCTCTGCGAACGTGAATCTGTGCTGGGCACTGTATTCGGCGAGAAGGACCCGGCCTTGCCTTCATGGCACTTACATGCAAGCTTAGGTACTGTCACTCAGTCAGAAAATGGTTAAGCTTTTTATTTTATGGTGCTTTGAAGTCTAGGAAGTGTGTTTTTATAGTAATTCAGTTCTTCTCTAAAATAACTCCCTGCCATTCCAGTGGTTAAGACTCTGCACTTCAAATGTAGAGAGCAGACTTGTGAACACAGTGGGAGAAGACAAAGGTGGGATGAATAGAGAGACTAGCCTTGACAAATATACACATTACCGTGTGCAAAATAGATGGCTAGTGGGAAGTTGCTGTGTAACACAGGGAGTGCAGCCCGGTATTCTGTGACAACCTAGAGGGGTGGTATGGGGGATGAGGAGGTCAGAGGGAGGCTCAAGAGGGAGGGGATATATGTATATTTATGACTGTTGTAAGGCAGAAACCAACACAATATTGCTTACAATAATCCTCCAATTAAGAACTGAAAAAAATTTAAAACGGACTGTTTCCAGTGCAGGGGGCAAGGGTTTGATCCCTGGTCAGGGAACTGGTCAGATCCCTCATGCCACATGGCCAGGCTAAAATAGAATAAAATAGCTCAGCAAGTCTGATATTTTTCTTCTCATGTGACAGGTGATTCTCCTAAGAACACATCATAATGAGCAGAATTAGGGCTGGAATCCACATCTTCTAACCACAAAATCTGCACTTTTTTCCTTTTCCCTTTCATTAATCTAATAAATACCTTCTCTAGATCCATGCCTAGTTCCTCCAGGCAGGACCCTGAGCACCCATGAAACGTGGCTCATGTATTGGTGTATAAATGACTGGTTTGTAACATGCCACCCATCCTCCCAACTGGATTGGGAATGCATTGAGAATAGAGTCTGTTTCTCAGCCATCCTTATGACTAAATAAGTCTGGTTTATAAGTTAAGTGTGTTTTTCTTCTATAGCATCAAAACCTTCCACATTGTGTCCTGATAATAGTAACAAGGATCGGCTATCTGTCGAGACAGTAAGAAGTTGCTTTTGGATGTGAAAACCTGGAGGACTCCCCTTTTCTTACTGCCTCCCAAATACCTTTCTTACGTGATTAAAAGAAAAAAAATGTTATGGGTCTTTGTTGCTGCGTGCAGGCTCTCTCTAGTTGCGGCGAGCGAAAGCTATGCTTTGTGGTGGTGTGCCAGCTTCTCTTTGTGGTGGCCTCTCTTGTCGGGGAGCATGGGCTCCAGAGAGCAGTAGAGGCTTCTGTAGTTGCAGCATGCAGACTTTAGGAGTTGTGGTGCACAAGCTTAGTTGCCCCACCGCATGTAAAATCTCCCCAGACTAGGGATCAAACCCATGTCCCTTGCATGGCAGGTGGATTCTTAACCACTGGACCACGGGGGAAGTCCCCAAAATACCTTTCTTAAGTGGTAGTGTAAACTTTCATGTCAAGGCATGTAAGATTTCAAATTAAGTTCCACATCGATGTGAATTCACTAGTTTGTGAAAGATTTCTCCCAGACTCTCTTCCAAGATCAGGCTTGGGCAGCAGTTTGTGGAAGAGCTGCACTTGAGACAGGGTGAGGAAGAACCACAGAAAGAGAGAACGAGGACATGGAAAGTGGACTCATGCACTCAGCAGGTACATGATCTGACCTGGCTGTTTGCCTGGTACTAGTCTTAAAACTTCAAAAAGCCCTTTTCTGGGCCTGCAAAAAGCTGGCTTGAGTGATGAGAGAAAAGTAAAGGTGGGTATTTAAGGCACTCTGTCCCAGATCTGAAGCAAGCAATTCGAGGGCCGCATGACTCCAGAGTGAAATCAGACGCAGAGCCTGGGCTGTCACCCTTGCTGCGTCTGTGAGTTCCCTGCACCAGGCTGTGGTACTTCAGCACCGAAGACAGCGCCTCGGGAGCTCCTTGACTCTGAGCTGGGACTCTGTGGCTGTTTATATTGGGGACTTCTGTCTGTTTGATTCAGTGTTCTTGGCAAGCTGTGCTGAAGACTGGGACCTGGGGAAGGCTCAGAATCTTAGGAACTGACCCAGATTCCCTTAAAGTACATTCTTTGGGCTCTCTTTTCTTTTTCCAGCTGCTTAAGGCATTTATCTAATCTTTTCTTCCCCATTCTATCAGAAAGAAAGAAGATGGAGTCCTATGGCATCTCTTTCCCCACCCCCAGAACTAATCTGGTTCTTTCTGGTCTACGTATGCTCTTTTTTCCCTTGGACCCCTTGCTGTTTTCCATGCAAGAGTTGTCTAAACTACCCTGGATTTTTGGGAAAGCATGGATAGACACTAAAGTATAACTGACAAGACAGCAGAATGCCTATTTCTTTTCCACTTTCCCAGGTGGTACATGGACATTTTGCAGTGCCTTAGATCAATGGGTATGTTCTCACTAGTAGGAATTTCAGGCTCAATTTCAGGCCAAGGTAGAAGATAGTCTCCAAGAATCTTCAGGGCCTCAGAGATGCTACAAGGCATGCAAGAAAAGGTACATTGATATTCTATCCCTACAAGAGGCTTCCCTGGTTATAGTTCTAATTCTTCACCAACTGTGAAGAATTAGAACAGGTCACTTAACTTCCTGGAGCCTCAGTTTCCTCAACTATAAAAAGAGGGTAACAACAAAAACCCATCTTAAGTAAAAATTAATGGGATCATTCATGAGAAATCCTGTTGTTAACTGCAGAGTACTACCCAATAATTAATAATAACAGTCCCTGCAAAACCACTGATAGGAAGATATTGGCATTTCTGGTTTCCAAACCCCAATGTGGGCTGTGAGAGTGTCAAACAATGCCTGTCAGAGACGCACAGATAGTGATGCCAGGACAATTCAAAAGGACACTTGTCATCCTACCTTGAGTCGGCCATTGTCTGTGAGCTTGGCTTTAGTCCCTTCTGTATCTGAATTTTTTTTCCTTTCATTAACTTAATAAGCCAGGGACACTCACACTGACACCCTTGATTTATCAGACAGTCACAGTGCTGCTGGAAACAGCTAGTGACACATCCCTGCCTCCACCTCACTTCCCACTGGCAGTTACACATCCCAGAATCTTGCAGAAACCTATGGGTTTTTACTTGTCGTTGCCCACGTGCTCCCATCCACCCCTCAGCTACCTTCATGTCACTTCCACTCATTGCTGCCACATCGTTCAGATAATTTGACCTTCCTATGGAGTTCCTGAGAAAGACTACTCTGTGTTTTCTCTAAGAGATGGTAAGCCCTAAGGCTGTGGACAATGCAATTCCTGCCTCTACGCTCACAGAGGCGTTCAGGCTTTGCCAGTCCTAGGGTGGTTTGTACAATGATCATGCTTGGTTGTCTACACCGACTCCACTTCCCCTTCTTTTCTAAAAGAGCTGCAACTGAGTTTATGTAGCCTCCATTCCCCATGTAGCCACGTACCTGCAGAAAGCTGACCTTGCCCCCCAGCTCAGAGTAAGCCTGACTATACTCTCCCCTGTGCCAGCAGTTAGTGCTGTGAGGTCTCTGGAAAAGGCCTCTTTACCTCTAAGAGATGGTGACATGTCTGGATGAGATGCTGAGAACTGTTGCTGCCAAATTGCTACTGGCCTAATATTAAAGCCAACAGCATGGATGACAGAGAAGTGAAAAGAACCTAGGTTCTTGGTGACATTGCTGTGCTACCAAATCAATCAATTCTGAAGCCTGCATTTCCTCTGGCCTTGCAGTTTTGTGAGATAGTCAAGTCCTTTGTTGACTGAGCAGGGGTTTCTGTTACTTGCAGCTAAAAGCATTCTTTTCTAATACACTCAGTTGCTGGTCAGGGGATAAGTCTAGGTCATTTGTAAAAGATACAGTGCACACTTGACCTGCTGTCGAGCTCCACAAACAGTACTCTAGATGAATTTACTGAGCTTCTTAAACCAACAGCATTTCACTTACTCCTGCCAGTCTCAGCCACGTGTTTCCAATGGTGTAAGCTGGCAGTTGTTAGGAGACATATTCTGCAAGTTGATGGATTCTGTTTTCTTAGATATTCAGATTTGTTCTTAATCAGAGCTGATTCTATTTCTTCTGGATGCCAAGCTTCATCTTCTAACTCAATTGCTTGATGCACATAGTTTTTTTTGTTTGTTTGTTTGGGTAGGAGAGATATCCTTTGGTTACACAGAATAAGGAGCCTACCAGGGAAGGAGATATTTGTCAAGTAGCAAGACTCTTTTCTCCTTAGAAGCCAGTTTGGGAGCCCAAGATTCTATATATAAAGGGTTTCTGGATGACATATTTGTTCATCTTCCTTGAAGGACCATATTAAGAGGGTATCACGCCCTCCCTTCTAGGCAAGACTCTTCAGCTGACAATCTGTCAGTTACCACAATGATTTCTTCTTCTCAGCTCTGTGTATTGTCTGACTCACAGAGGTGGTAGAAAGTGGAGGACACCATTAAAAAAAAAAGTGTTTTTTTTTTTTGTTTTGTTTTTTTGGCCATGCCATGCAGCATGAGGGATCCTAGTTCCCTGACCAGGGATCGAACCCACAACCCCTGCATTGGAAGTGTGGAGTCCTAACCATTGGATCACCATGGAAGTCCTGGAGGAAGCCATTTTTACAGACTGCTTCTTTACACTCAGAGCTAGATGACTGATGAGCCCCTAGATGGAAATTAGGGAAGAAAGACAAATGGGGAAACAGGGGGACACAAGAAGCTGTAAGGAGATTAGTTTCATTCGCCCAACAGATGCAATAATATAACCCGGTCAAAAAATCATATTGAGGGCCTCCAAAGTGCAAGTGTTGTTGAGAGGGGGCACTGAGATATTTTCTCTACCCTTGGGGTTTCATAGTCTAGCTGAAAGATGATATAAACAAGCAAAAAGTTACTTTTAGCTGTAAAATTAGCTAAATAGGAATTTAAAAAAAAAAAAGAAGAAGAAAATAGGAATAATTGTCCTGGACAACAGAGCTATCACAAAAAGGTAGATCACGAATTTTTCAATTTTCCAAATGAAGTGTATAGATAACAATTGAGAACAAAGGGGATTTGGGGCTACATGACTAAGAAACTATGAGGGATATGAGAATACTTTCAATATCATCCCTATCATAATTACTATGACCACTGCTGCTCTGACAATAAAATATTCTGTAACTTGAGCATCTACTGTAAAGTGATGCTTGGCACTTCACTAGAATCACTTAGTGTCTACATTAGCATGTTAAGGTATTGTCCTCATTTTGTAATAATGAAACTGGGAATTAGATGCCTAGGAATTTTAAGAACAGTTTCATTGGGGTATAGTTCACATGCCATACAATTCACTCATTTAAAGTATACAATTCAATGCTTTTTAGAACACTCACCATCATGCAACCATCACCACAAGTTTTGAACATTTTCATCACTGCAAAAAAAAAAAACCACAAGTCCGTTAGCCCCATTTCTCACCAGATTCCTGAAACTTTTGCTTAAGGATTAAAAAAAAAAAAAAAAGAAATCTTTTGGGCACACCCCACAGCATATGGGCTCTTAGGTCCCAAATCGGGAGTCACGTGGTATCTCAGCTCCCCAGCCAGGGATGGAACCCACAATCGTCTGCATTGGTAGCATAGAACCTTAGTCAATGGACTACCTTTGAAGTCTCTTGCTTAAGGATTTTGAACTCAGGCCTATTGGGCACTAAAGGATTTGTTAATGCTTGCAACTCTGGCATTAATGGAATATTACTTAGCCTCCCAAGTCCTGCTAACTTTGAGACTAATTCTGACAAGACAAGGAAGCAGATAGTTCAGTTTAAATATGAGGATGAGGCA
Source organism: Neotragus moschatus (assembly GCA_006410615.1). Taxonomy (NCBI): domain Eukaryota; kingdom Metazoa; phylum Chordata; class Mammalia; order Artiodactyla; family Bovidae; genus Neotragus; species Neotragus moschatus. The sequence continues at coordinate 1,927,161 of SJYA01001210.1, read as the reverse complement.
CGCGCTGTGTGATTGTCAGCAAGGCGGTGTGCCGGTCGCGGCTGGCCCAGGTTGGACCCGCCCGCCTGTTCTAGCGGCTGCCTAGGCGAGGGCCGTCTGCGACCCTGGTTCCTCTCTCCGTCGTTCCAGGGAACAAATCTGTCTCAAAACCAACTGATCCGTTCCCAGAAAGGGGGCACATATTCAAGACCGCTTTAACGTCCTTCCAGTGGAAACCTAGCCCAGTCTCGACGGCGTCCGCGAGTGGTGGTTTTGCCAAGTGTCCTCACATCGAAAAATGACTGATGGAAGAGACCGGGTAGCTGCTCTAGTGGACATGGACTGTTTTTTCGTTCAAGTGGAACAGCGGCAAAATCCTCCTTTGAGGAATAAACCTTGTGCGGTTGTACCGTACACATCACGGAAGGGTGGTGGAATAGTTGCAGTAAGTTATGAAGCTCCTGCATTTGGGGTCACTAGAAACAAGTGGGCAGATGATGCTAAGAAGTTAGGTCCAGATTTTCTACTGGCACAAGTTCGTGAGCTCCGTGGAAAAGCTAACCTTGCCAAGTAAGAAGAGAAGATGGTTTAAGGGGAGTAGAGGAGTTGGACTCATTTCATGAGGCTAGGAACTGATGTTTTCTCGTTTGTTTCGTGTAAATGACATCTGAAAAGGTTCCCTTGAGTCAGCCAACTTTTCAGTGTGAAATGAAAACAGATTTTAATATTATATTTTAGGAACAATTGAGAATCATTATTACCTATAATGATATCTACCCTTAATACCTTTTCAGTTCCTTAAATGTTTAAAAATTGGTTATTGCCATTAAAACGTAATACCAGTTCCCATGTTCTCAGGCCAAAAATAAATAAATAAAAATAAATAAATAAATAAATAAATATGAGGATGAATTCCTGAATGAATGCTTTCTAAATAGTGCCTAGAGTGTTCAATTTTCCAAGGTACTGAGATATTGGAAGTTTTAGAATTGCATTTTTGTCCATTTCTCTCTTCTGTGTTTATGTGCTGCCCAAGGCTGAGACTGTTGGAAATTTCAAATAAAATTTCCTTGGCAGTGTGGGCTGAGAGCTGAGAAAGATGATTCATAGATGACTAAACAAACAGTGCTTAACACCCTTGGCCTTACCTTCAAGCAAGGAAATTGGTTACTGAATAGCATGCTCTACAAAGGCAAGGGCTCTGTCTCTTCTCTCATCTCTGAGTGGTTTAACCAAGTTAGAAATCTCTAACCAAGTTAGAAATTGATCTGTCGGGAGTTCTGAACTCCCAACAGATCCCTCTGTAGGAGAACAGGTCAACAAAACTTAAACCATAGTGTGTAAGTATAAAATCCTGGAGGGCTGAGACATGGAATCCAGAACTGAATGTTAAAATATCTGAACTGCAAGGACTAGGATGTTGAAACATTAAGCAAGGACCTGATTCTTTTTTCTTTTAGTTTAAGGGCTTTAAATTTTTATTTAGGTTTCATTGCACTTAAAAAAACCCTCTGAGTATTCTGTCTTTTGCAGACTCTTTGCAATCCCATTGTAGCCCACCAGGCTCCTCTGTCCATGAAATTCTTCAGGCCAGAATACTGGAGTGGGTAAGCCTATCCCTTCTCCAGTGGATCTTCCCAACTCGGACTGAACCCAAGTCTCCCACATTGTGGGTGGATTCTATACCAGGTAAGCCACTAGGGGAGCCCAAGAATACTGGAGTGGGTAGCCTATCCCTTCCCCAGTGGATCTTCCTGAGCCAGGAATCAAACCAGGGTCTCCTGCCCTGCAGGTGGATTCTTTACCAACAGCTATCAGGGAAGACTCTGTATTCTGTCAGGTGCAATATAAGATAAGTAAAGAAAATATATTCTTGTTTCTAGAAACAGTGATTCCTAGAAGTTCTCCTGTTCCTGCTCTTTTTTATCTTAGAATAAACTTTCATTTATTTTTAAAGTTTATTTATTTTTGATTGGAGAGTAATTGCTTTACAATACTGTACTAGTTGGGCTTCCCACATGGTGCAGTGGTAAAGAATCTGTCTGCTAATGCAGGAGATGCAAGAGATGTGGGTTTGATCCCTGGGTCAGGACGATCCCCTGGATGAGGAAATGGTAACCCATTCCAGTATTCTTGCCTGGAGAATTCCATGGACAGAGAAGTCTGATGGGTTACAGTCCATGGGTTTGCAAAGAGTCAGACATTACCGAGCACACAATACAACAATATTGTGTTGGTTTCTGCCACCCATCAACATGAATCAGCCAGGTATACATATGAGGATCCGGACTCTTCTGATATCTTATTTAAGTAACCTAGAATAGGGAATCAGAGTGCTGGACTTCAAATGGGTCCATCCAGACTGTTTCTGGCCCTGAGGTGGAAAGACTATTAAATAACTTGTCTAAAATCACACAGTTTTTCAGTGGAGGAAGAGCTGAGCTTTAAACCCAAGTCTGTCTGATTCCAAAATGCATGTTCTTTCCACTATGAAAGTGGTAGTCACTCAGTTGTGTCTGACTCTTTGCGACCCCATGGACTGTAGCCCACCAGGTTCCTCTGTCCATGGAATTCTCCTGGCAAGAATACTGGAGTGTGTTGCCATTCCTTTCTCCAGGGAATCTTTCAGACCCAGGGATCGAACCTGGGTCTCCTACATTGCAGGCAGATTCTTTACTGTCTGAGTCACCAGGGAAGTCCTCTTTCCACTATACCAATGTGCTAAGAGCAAGTAGTCAGGAAGGAAAACCAAAGACCCAAAGAGTGAGTGATAAACAAACCATACTCTGAGCATCCTGGAAGGAGCAGAAACTGTTTCTCTCCTGGCCACAGGAAAGGAAGTCCCAATCTCCAGAGGCTATTTTGAAGGTGAGGAGCTGAAGTTTGCTCCTTTCAGTCTGCTTCATCTCTCTGGGCTTCTGTTTGCTCCTCTGGAAGATGCGAGGTAGGTGATGGAGAGGCGGGGAGGTCAGAATGGGGCTCAGAACAGTAAAGTCCCTCTCATCTCTAATAGTCTCCAAACCTCACAGCATATTTATTTCTTCATCTTTTAAACTTGATGGGGCAAACCACGGGCCTCACATAAATTCCCACTTTCATGTAACATTGCCAATGGTGTGACATCTTTATTTTCCATGCTGGTAGGAAAAAAATGCAGAGGAGCAAGTTCAGACACATGGGCGGGGGCCGTGAGCCTTCCTCTAGTCTCACCCCGCAGAGAATTGCCCCGGTCAATTCTCTGGTTTCTTTCCTGAGGTCCTGCAGAGAAGAATGAGATCATGTCTGAAAAGGGAACTAAGCTTCTTGGAGCAAGAAGCTAAATAACTCCAATGCCTACAAGTGCCATTATCTGGCTTCCATTTCGAATCCTGATTCAAGGACCTGATTGAGTTTATCTTTTAAAAGAACTGGTCAGCTCTTGAATCAAAGAGTTGAGTCCTCTTCTTTTCCTCTTCTGGGTTTTTGAATGGTGTTGAGAGCCCCTACTGCCATGGCAACAGGAGATGCGGAAAACCGAACCTGAAATCGTGGGATGGAAAGGGCCCTGTGGAGAAGGCAGCCTCTGAGGGACAAGAGAGTCCTCGTCCTGAAGGTGGATGGGAGGCTGGCCCTTTGCTTCACCCTGACATTGTCCTCTGCGGCTAAGATTTTAGGCACAAACATTGACTGGCTCTGGTGTCATGCAGCCCTCAGTCTGAATGCCAGCTCTGATACCTGGCAGGCTGGTTAACCTCTCTGAGCCTGTGCTGTAGCACTGTTGTGTGGATTGTATCAGAGGATAAATCTTTGGGCGCTTGGCACTTATTAGATACTCAATAATCAGGAGTCCTTGTGGCCTACTGTAAGTGTTAGTTTCTTAACTCTTGTTCCTTGTGCTCTGCTGGCTGTCTCTAAGGATGTGGCTCCATCCATTCAGAAGCGTATGGGTAAACAGCTCCTCTATGTCAGGCTTGCTTAGATCTAGGAGGATCAGGAAACACCTGCCTGACATTCTCCTTGTATACCCGGCTCTTCTTTGCTCAAGTAGTGATGATGATGGAGGGGAGAGAAATTTGCAGGCAGAGAACCAGGAACCAGAAAATCTGGATTCCTCCAGCGCTGGCACACACAGACACAGATACTCTGGGCCAGTCATTTCTTCTCACTGGCTTTGAACATCTGCTCTGTCACCTGGGTTCTTGAGGCCTGTAACCTACTGCCCAAGCCTTCTCCCCTGGGCTAGTCCAAATTGGGTGTTGTCTGCCAGGCCAAGTGCAATCTCTAGTTGAATCACCATCTCTTCACAGCTCTGGAAAAATTAGGAAAGGACAGCCATGTGCAGGGGTGAGGAGGGACGAGTACCTAGAAAACCAAAGCTGGTAGATGCCATTGCATCCTCGGCCTTGGGCATTTTGTCAACAGCTGGGCCACTGGTCACCTACCAACAAATCCCCGTGAATCAGGAGAGAGGCTAGAGGGACTCAGAAACTCACTGCGTGCATTTGGGCAGGTTGCTCCATCTTACTGGGTCGCAGAATCTGCATCTGTAAAACAGAGGGTTTGATCCTTTCAACTCTGCTGCTCTGATTATGCACTTATATGGGAGGATGCTGCCGGGGTTCCAAGGGCCAGGGGGCAGCATCCAGGAACTCCAAAGTGGGGCTCTCAGTTCTAGCTTCCCCGCTGCTAGAAGCCTGCTCAAAGGGAAAGGCAAAGGTCATGGCTTGAACTGAGGTTCTCTTGGCCTCTGGTGTGATTTTCTTCGCCTCTCTTACAAGCCATGGAGGGGAGAAAGCGCTGATGGGGGGAGGAATTCTTCAGGAAGCAGGCGTGGTGCATTGAAGGGGACTCCCTCTCTCTTTCTCGTTTAGTATTACTGTTTTTTCGATAAATATTTATTGAGCACCTATGATGAACTCGGTACTTGTTCACATCAGTATACGACACACACAAATCCATGTCTTTGTAAAGCATACGTTCTAGTGCAGGGAGACAGACAGTAAAAAATAAAGGTAGAAAACCATATCTTAACAATGTCTTCTTGACGGTAAAGACTAGAAGAGATACAGAATCAAGGCTGTGACTGTGGGGTTTTGATAGAGGGCAGTGGTAATAATTAAAATAGTTGACTTCTGAAGGAAGATTGATACAGGTTGGCCAAGGGGAAGACAATATTTAGAACACAACTACATTTAATATGCACAAAATGCTTTTTAATAATGATATTCATTAGTGCTACTTGTTTGTTAACAATTAACAAATGAGCCATCCTCCGTTCATCCGCTTTTTTCTTTCATACAGTCTTCAGCAGCTTTGGGGTGTCCCTGGCTGTCCAACTTTTATTCTCTTTGTCTCTCTCCTCTTACGGATGTTCTTGTCTCTTGCCTGGTCACCTGGGCTTTTTCCATCTCGAATCTTCCTCCGGCCTCGCCCCTCCTCCGCACCCCTCCCCCCATCCCGGTCTGCTCTAGCGCCCTGGCCAGCCTGTCAGTTTCAGTCCGATGAGGGCAAGCCGAGTGGAACAAGCTGGTGGAAGGGGGAGAAGAGGACGGGCAAGCCTTCGAGCAGTCAGATCGCAGAGCGAGCTCCCCCGGCGCGGCTTGGGCGGAAGTTCCTTCGGCCTGCGTTTCCAAAGTGGCTGGGGCGCCGGGGACTGACTATACTGCGGTTGAGCGGGGAGGGCGGGGCGGGGACGGTGCTGGTCTCCTCTCCTTTCTGAGGAAGAGGGCCACCGGGAGCATAGGCGCGCCGCGGCGAACCCCTTCTTCTTCAGATTGAGAGCAAGGGTAATGATGCTAGATTAATCATCATACTAGCTCCTGCTTCTTGTGAGAGATCAGTTTTATTTATTTTTTTATTTATTTATTTTTTGAGAGATCAGTTTTAAAAGTAGAAGAAAGGGCTTTGGTAGGTGCTGTGCTAGACCTCAAGATATTCTTCCCGATGCCGAGCAGCCGGCTCTGTGCTGGGTTCCCAGGGGAAGAGCGATGACGACACCACCTTATGACTTCCAGGAGTTTGTGTTTCCCCATGGGGGAGGAGCGGGGAGGCGTGCCACTCCCTGTGGCAGAATGCAGGCTGTTTTAAAGCCAAACGCGGGGCGGGGCGGTCTGTCCTGGCTGGAGGACTAGTGACCACCCCTCTAGGTATTGCCCTGGAGTAAATGTACCTGTGACCAGAATATGTTCACATTCCAATGATGACTTGGATCGAAAAGGTACAATTGAAGGACACGTTTAAATATGGAATAGGCCTCAGTTTCACATAAGGAATTTGTTGACCTGACATGCTGGGTATCGCTCAGGATGCGAGCCTGGTGGGATGAAGGCAAAAGGGCTGGGAATGTTGTTAGGATGCTGGGAAGAAGCCCTTTCCCTACCAGAAGGTTCACGCCTCACTGATGCTCTTTACAGATGCTGGTCCTTCAGACTGCTTGGTGAACAGCGTGTATTTTTACGTTCTGTTCCAGCAAAACACTTACAGGCAAGCATGTTTGTCATTTGCTTTTGTTTCTGAATCACCTACTTGTGTTCTGTACCCATTTTCCATTGTTTTATTTTTTGTATATTTTTTCTTTGTTGGGGCATTTAGTATATTATGACTAATACTCTTTTTCTGACTTGCTGCCAATAATTTTTCAAGTTTGCTTGTCATATTTTTTTTCTTATACCTTTAAGGGGTATAGTTGTATACAGTAAACTGCACATAGTTAAAATATTCAATTTTGTGAGTTTTGAAATAGGTATAAACCAGTGAAGCCATCATCATAATCAGATTAACATGCATTTTTATCCCCCTTCAAAGAGTTTTCAGACTTCCCTAGTGACTCAGATAGTGAAGAAAGTGAAAACCAAAGTGAAGGTGGCTCGGTCATGTCTGACTCTTTGAGACCTCATGGACTATACAGTCCATGGAATTCTCCAGGCAGGAATACTAGAGTGGGTAGCCGTTCCCTTCTCCAGGGGATCTTCCCAACCCGGAGATTGAACCCGTGTCTCCCTCATTGCAGGCAGATTCTTTACTAGCTGAGCCTCAGGGAAGCCACAAGGGAAGACAGTAAAGAATCTGCCTGCAATGAGAGAGGCCTGGGTTTGATCCCTGGGTAAGGAAGATCCCCTGGAGAAGGGAATGGCAGCCCACTTTGGTATTCTTGCCTGGAGAATTCGATGGACAGAGGAGCCTGGTGGGCTACAGTCCNGCTAAGATTTTAGGCACAAACATTGACTGGCTCTGGTGTCATGCAGCCCTCAGTCTGAATGCCAGCTCTGATACCTGGCAGGCTGGTTAACCTCTCTGAGCCTGTGCTGTAGCACTGTTGTGTGGATTGTATCAGAGGATAAATCTTTGGGCGCTTGGCACTTATTAGATACTCAATAATCAGGAGTCCTTGTGGCCTACTGTAAGTGTTAGTTTCTTAACTCTTGTTCCTTGTGCTCTGCTGGCTGTCTCTAAGGATGTGGCTCCATCCATTCAGAAGCGTATGGGTAAACAGCTCCTCTATGTCAGGCTTGCTTAGATCTAGGAGGATCAGGAAACACCTGCCTGACATTCTCCTTGTATACCCGGCTCTTCTTTGCTCAAGTAGTGATGATGATGGAGGGGAGAGAAATTTGCAGGCAGAGAACCAGGAACCAGAAAATCTGGATTCCTCCAGCGCTGGCACACACAGACACAGATACTCTGGGCCAGTCATTTCTTCTCACTGGCTTTGAACATCTGCTCTGTCACCTGGGTTCTTGAGGCCTGTAACCTACTGCCCAAGCCTTCTCCCCTGGGCTAGTCCAAATTGGGTGTTGTCTGCCAGGCCAAGTGCAATCTCTAGTTGAATCACCATCTCTTCACAGCTCTGGAAAAATTAGGAAAGGACAGCCATGTGCAGGGGTGAGGAGGGACGAGTACCTAGAAAACCAAAGCTGGTAGATGCCATTGCATCCTCGGCCTTGGGCATTTTGTCAACAGCTGGGCCACTGGTCACCTACCAACAAATCCCCGTGAATCAGGAGAGAGGCTAGAGGGACTCAGAAACTCACTGCGTGCATTTGGGCAGGTTGCTCCATCTTACTGGGTCGCAGAATCTGCATCTGTAAAACAGAGGGTTTGATCCTTTCAACTCTGCTGCTCTGATTATGCACTTATATGGGAGGATGCTGCCGGGGTTCCAAGGGCCAGGGGGCAGCATCCAGGAACTCCAAAGTGGGGCTCTCAGTTCTAGCTTCCCCGCTGCTAGAAGCCTGCTCAAAGGGAAAGGCAAAGGTCATGGCTTGAACTGAGGTTCTCTTGGCCTCTGGTGTGATTTTCTTCGCCTCTCTTACAAGCCATGGAGGGGAGAAAGCGCTGATGGGGGGAGGAATTCTTCAGGAAGCAGGCGTGGTGCATTGAAGGGGACTCCCTCTCTCTTTCTCGTTTAGTATTACTGTTTTTTCGATAAATATTTATTGAGCACCTATGATGAACTCGGTACTTGTTCACATCAGTATACGACACACACAAATCCATGTCTTTGTAAAGCATACGTTCTAGTGCAGGGAGACAGACAGTAAAAAATAAAGGTAGAAAACCATATCTTAACAATGTCTTCTTGACGGTAAAGACTAGAAGAGATACAGAATCAAGGCTGTGACTGTGGGGTTTTGATAGAGGGCAGTGGTAATAATTAAAATAGTTGACTTCTGAAGGAAGATTGATACAGGTTGGCCAAGGGGAAGACAATATTTAGAACACAACTACATTTAATATGCACAAAATGCTTTTTAATAATGATATTCATTAGTGCTACTTGTTTGTTAACAATTAACAAATGAGCCATCCTCCGTTCATCCGCTTTTTTCTTTCATACAGTCTTCAGCAGCTTTGGGGTGTCCCTGGCTGTCCAACTTTTATTCTCTTTGTCTCTCTCCTCTTACGGATGTTCTTGTCTCTTGCCTGGTCACCTGGGCTTTTTCCATCTCGAATCTTCCTCCGGCCTCGCCCCTCCTCCGCACCCCTCCCCCCATCCCGGTCTGCTCTAGCGCCCTGGCCAGCCTGTCAGTTTCAGTCCGATGAGGGCAAGCCGAGTGGAACAAGCTGGTGGAAGGGGGAGAAGAGGACGGGCAAGCCTTCGAGCAGTCAGATCGCAGAGCGAGCTCCCCCGGCGCGGCTTGGGCGGAAGTTCCTTCGGCCTGCGTTTCCAAAGTGGCTGGGGCGCCGGGGACTGACTATACTGCGGTTGAGCGGGGAGGGCGGGGCGGGGACGGTGCTGGTCTCCTCTCCTTTCTGAGGAAGAGGGCCACCGGGAGCATAGGCGCGCCGCGGCGAACCCCTTCTTCTTCAGATTGAGAGCAAGGGTAATGATGCTAGATTAATCATCATACTAGCTCCTGCTTCTTGTGAGAGATCAGTTTTATTTATTTTTTTATTTATTTATTTTTTGAGAGATCAGTTTTAAAAGTAGAAGAAAGGGCTTTGGTAGGTGCTGTGCTAGACCTCAAGATATTCTTCCCGATGCCGAGCAGCCGGCTCTGTGCTGGGTTCCCAGGGGAAGAGCGATGACGACACCACCTTATGACTTCCAGGAGTTTGTGTTTCCCCATGGGGGAGGAGCGGGGAGGCGTGCCACTCCCTGTGGCAGAATGCAGGCTGTTTTAAAGCCAAACGCGGGGCGGGGCGGTCTGTCCTGGCTGGAGGACTAGTGACCACCCCTCTAGGTATTGCCCTGGAGTAAATGTACCTGTGACCAGAATATGTTCACATTCCAATGATGACTTGGATCGAAAAGGTACAATTGAAGGACACGTTTAAATATGGAATAGGCCTCAGTTTCACATAAGGAATTTGTTGACCTGACATGCTGGGTATCGCTCAGGATGCGAGCCTGGTGGGATGAAGGCAAAAGGGCTGGGAATGTTGTTAGGATGCTGGGAAGAAGCCCTTTCCCTACCAGAAGGTTCACGCCTCACTGATGCTCTTTACAGATGCTGGTCCTTCAGACTGCTTGGTGAACAGCGTGTATTTTTACGTTCTGTTCCAGCAAAACACTTACAGGCAAGCATGTTTGTCATTTGCTTTTGTTTCTGAATCACCTACTTGTGTTCTGTACCCATTTTCCATTGTTTTATTTTTTGTATATTTTTTCTTTGTTGGGGCATTTAGTATATTATGACTAATACTCTTTTTCTGACTTGCTGCCAATAATTTTTCAAGTTTGCTTGTCATATTTTTTTTCTTATACCTTTAAGGGGTATAGTTGTATACAGTAAACTGCACATAGTTAAAATATTCAATTTTGTGAGTTTTGAAATAGGTATAAACCAGTGAAGCCATCATCATAATCAGATTAACATGCATTTTTATCCCCCTTCAAAGAGTTTTCAGACTTCCCTAGTGACTCAGATAGTGAAGAAAGTGAAAACCAAAGTGAAGGTGGCTCGGTCATGTCTGACTCTTTGAGACCTCATGGACTATACAGTCCATGGAATTCTCCAGGCAGGAATACTAGAGTGGGTAGCCGTTCCCTTCTCCAGGGGATCTTCCCAACCCGGAGATTGAACCCGTGTCTCCCTCATTGCAGGCAGATTCTTTACTAGCTGAGCCTCAGGGAAGCCACAAGGGAAGACAGTAAAGAATCTGCCTGCAATGAGAGAGGCCTGGGTTTGATCCCTGGGTAAGGAAGATCCCCTGGAGAAGGGAATGGCAGCCCACTTTGGTATTCTTGCCTGGAGAATTCGATGGACAGAGGAGCCTGGTGGGCTACAGTCCATGGGGTTAAAAAGAGTAGGACACGACTGAGTGACTACACTTTCACTGTCAAAGAGTTCTCGAGGCCCTTGGTAAAACCCCTTATTTCTCTGTCTTCATCCCCAGGCAGCCTCTTGATCCCTTTTCTGCTACCATAAATTAATTTACAATTGCTAGAATTTTATATAAATGAAATTATACAGTATATGCTCCTTTTCATCTGGCTTCTTTCACTCAGTGTAATGATTTGAAGATTCATCCCTGTTGCTGTCTGGGTCAAGAGTGTGCTCTTTGCTGCTGAGTAGAGTCCATTGTATGGATATACCACAATTTGTGTATCCATTCACCTGCTGATGGACATTTGGATTGTTTCCAGTTTGTGGCTATTAAGAGTTGAGCTTCTGTGAAGATTTATGTACTAGTCTTTGCATTTCAAGGAGGTTTTGACAGCTGGAGATGAAAATATATTTCAGACAAAAGGTCACAGAGAAGCAAAGGCAAGAGGGGGTCAGGGAACAGGGTTGTAGCAGTCTGGGGTAGATGGAATGAAGGATATTCACTTGGAGAGCAAGGTGAGAAGAGAATAGTTTGGGGGTGGATCTCAAAGGGCTTTGGAGCTTATGCCTTGGGCTTTATTTCATTCTATACACAATGGAGAGCCATATAATTTTTTTAATGGAAATATGGTTGTTTTACAGTGTTGTGTTAATTTCTGCTGTACAAAAAGTAATTTAGTTATACTATACATTTTGTTTTTTACCATTATGGTTTTTTTTTTTTTTTAAGACAGGAAAGACACAATTGGATTTCCAACTCTTGAGATTAACAGCCCTTCAATCCATATTTTGCTGAATGTGTGTGTGTGTATGCTAAGTTGCTTCAGTCATGTCCAACTTTGTGCAGCCCTATGGACTGTAGCCCGCCAAGGTCCTCTGTCCATGGGATTCTCTCTGCAAGAATTCTGGAGTGGGTTGCCATTTCCTTCTTCAGAGGATCTTCCAGAACCAGGGATCAAACCCGTGTCTCTTAAGTCTCATGCATTGGCACGTGGGTTCTTTACCACTAGCACCATCCAGGAAGCCCATATTTTGCTAAATAGTTAAGCTAAATGGTCAGTTTGCTTTTCATGTTAGCATGCGGAGACATTTTCTTATGCTGAAGTTCAGAACCAGCAGTAGCAGAGTCTCAAGGTCATGGAGGAAAGGAAGGTCCTCATCTCTATGTTCCCCACTTGTATAAGAAAATAATTCTATTAAACTCTTCCTTGTCCAGGTATCCTGTTAAGTAGCGGGATGTATATACTCTGAAAGGGTTTGTAAAATTAAAAAATGGATTTCTGATAAATAAATTCAAATTTCTCATTAATTTCTATTAAAAAATTGGAGCTGCATGACTGTAGAAAAATGCCACCTTAGAAAAATCATCCTTATAAAGTGAATTCGTCAGGGTCCCAATAGGAAAAAGGCCACACACTAGAATTGGTGAGTCAAAGGGTCGTAAACCAAAAGAAAAAGCTCTTTACAAAGGTATGGGGCTGTAGGGTGGCCACAGGAGACAGTGACATAATCAGAAAGGACCAGTGGAGAGAGCGTTACCGGAGCCGGAAAGGAAAGCTGTGGAGAGTCAGCCTCCCTTTGTGGAGGGACACACTTAGCCCGAGATGACCAGAAAAACAAATACTGTGTTCACATCCTTGTCTTTGCCAATGGCTAACCCCAGCTAGAAGCCCGGGATCATGGGAAGCCTTTGATATGGTCCAGGCAAGTACAGAGTAGGATGGAGAAGGGTGAGAATACTTTGGGGAAGCATGTGGATTAACTTGTCACATTTGCACCCACCCCTTGTCCCGCATCCTGATCCACTCTTCATCCTTCACTCTGCTTTGGGCCTCAGGACCACCCTTGCCCTCTGGCTTCAGGATGCTCCACCTGGAAGAGAGGTGGGATGTCTGTTTCCTTGGCTTCTTCCTTGCTCCCTTGCTACAGATGGCTGTGTCCCTATACCAAAGGCCACAGCTCCTATCAGGGGCATCTCTTTATATGGTTACTTTCCTGGAGGCAGCAGTATTCTTCTTCTCCTTTTGGGTTCAGGAATGGTGCTGTGTCCCCAGGATGCCACGCCATCCCTGGTTTCTTCTTATTCTGACGGCTCCTTTATAAATAGTCTCTTATTATTGTCTCTCCTCTTTTACGTGGCTTGAGTTGCCATCCGTATCCTGCCAGGACTCTGGTTGATACAGAAGTCGAATACATGTAAAATTCCACTTGGCTGACCTACTCTATCAGGTTGATTCTGTGAACTTTGATTAACAAACAGGCACCTAGAACAGCTGGCCCATTCCATCATCTCTCCTGGCTGCTGGAGGCCTCAAATCTTCCTGCAGATTGTTCTAGAGCCCCAGGAACCCTTGGCCATTTCAGCCTCCTGCACCTGACTGCTCCATCTTACCTGATCACTGTTGGGAGCCCTTCACTTTTGGCTGGCTTCTTCCACGCCCAGACTGGTGCTTCCTTGAACAGAAATGGAGACCCCCAATTCCCCTTTGTTTCATGCCTGTTGCTTCCTGCAGCCCACTCCAGCTTATGCTGAACAGAGCAAAGACCTTTCCTTGCAAGACAGGGGAAGGCGGCCATATTCTAAAATAAGACTTTTTATGACAGTTTCCCCAGTGAGCGTACCAGCTGATAGGAATGTAAGCTGCATTGGTCATGTAGACTAAAGAGCATAGCAGAGAGGTAGGTGGGGGCAACTCCCTGGTGGCCCAGTGGTTAGGACCTGACTTTCTTACTGCCAGTGCCCTGGGTACAATTCCTGGTTGAGGAACTAAAATCCCATAAGCTTCAAGGCACAGTCCAAAAAAAAAAAAAAAAGGAACGGTGGGTCAGTGGTTGCATACCTGTTCTAATCTGTCTTTTGTCAGGTGGCTCCATCTCTAATTCCTATCCTACTTTTCTTAATTGTGCTGAAACATTTTTTGCTGCAGAATTTTTATTTTCTTCGGAGTCTATCTGCTTCTCATTGATCCGTCTTTGTTCAGGAACCCCTGTCTGTGGAGCACTTATTTCCACCCTAATGATACAGGGGAGCCTGGGAGGCTATTGTCCATGGGGTCACAAAGAGTTGGACATGACAGAGCAACAGAGAATGCACACACACAACGGTGCTAGTATTAGGCTTGTATCCACATGTATAATTAGACATTAATGGCTTATTAATGCATTGGTAAATCCACTAACCTAGTAAGTCATTATTTAAATTAGAGACCGTTTAGCACATGCTGCTGCTACTAAGCCGCAACAGTCATGTCTGACTCTGTGTGACTCTATAGACGGCAGCCCAACAGGCTCCTCTGTCCCTGGGATTCTCCAGGCAAGAACACTGGAGTGGGTTGCCATTTCCTTCTCCAATGCATGAAAGTGAAAAGAGAAAGTGAAGTCGCTCAGTTGTGTCCAACTCTTAGCGACCCCATGGACTGTAGCCTGCCAGTCTCCTCCGTCCATGGGATTCTCCAGGCAAGTGGAGATTTACTAGTTTCGGTAAGGTTAGCTCTGAGGAATGTCAGTCTATTGCTGTGGTTTATTTAGAACCCTGGCCTTGTTAGATCTGCAGTTTAGCATGTTATCAGGCAACCTTTATTGTTAGGAACAGAGAAGGCAATGGCACCCCACTCCAGTCCTCTTGCCTGGAAAATCCCGTGGACAGAGGAGCCTGGTAGGCTGCAGTCCATGGGGTCGCGAAGAGTCAGACACGACTGAGAAACTTCACTTTCACGCACTGGAGAGGGAAATGGCCACCCACTCCAGTGTTCTTGCTTGGAGAATCCCAGGGACAGGGGAGCCTGGTGGGCTGCCATTTATGGGGTCGCACAGAGTCAGACACGACTGAAGTGACTTAGCAGTAGCATTGTTAGGAAGATTGGCTTTGTAGTAAGAGAACATGGTCCTCAAAGCTTGACCCTGCTATTTAGTTCTTGTGTGATTTTGGGCAAGTGAAGTAGTCACTCTCTGCCCTAGTCCCAGTGCTGGTCAAAGGGGAATGATTGAAGCATACACCTTCTTGGTAGATGCTTCCCACATGGTATCGGATTATGTGCACAACCCTATGACTCTATGGTCTCTCCTTGGGTAACAGTACACTGCATCTCCTCTGTCAGATTGCATGTACCTTGTCTTAAACCCTTTGAGCTGCTACAACAGAATACCATCGATTGGGTGGCTTATTTAAAAAAAAGAAAATTATTTCTCACTGTTCAAGAGCCTGAGAAGCGCAAAACCAGGTTTTATCAGAAGACTCAGTGTCTGGTGAGAGCCCACTTTCTGGTTCACAGATGGCCATCTTCTTGCTATGTCCTTAACAAGGCAGAAAAGGAGAGGGAGTTCTCTGCAGTCTCTTATAAGGACACTAATCCCACTCATGAGGGCTCCACCTTCATGACCTATTCACCTCTCCAAGACTCCACCCCCTAAGACCATCAGGCTGAGGGGTAGGTTTCAACATATGGATTTTGGAGGGACACAAACATTCAGTCCAGAATATACCTCTAGGGCAACTCTGTATTTTTCATGGTGTTTAACATGGGTACTTTTGATTGGTGATTATTGAAAAATGTAGAGTAGTTGCTCTTGTTTAGTCATTAAGTCATGTCTGATTCTTTGCAACCCCATGCACTGTAGCCTGCCGGGCTCCTCTGTCCATGGGATTTCCCAAGCAAGAATATAGGAGTGGGTTGCCATTCCTTTCTCCAGGGGATCTTTCTGAACCAGGGATTGAACCAAAGTCTCTTGCATTGGCAGGCAGATTCTTTACCATTGTGCCACCAGGGAAGCCAAAAATAGTTGCTAACACTTACTAAATGTTTACTACCTGTTAGGCAGCACTGCTTGACTCTTGATGCAGGCGAAAGCTCTGTGAAGGAAGAGGTACTAGCACTCTAGTTTTATAGTTGAGAGAATAGAGGTACAGAGAGCATTAAGTAAATTGATTAAGATTATAGAGATTTAAAAAAAAAAAAAAAAAAGCCAGAGTCACGATTTGAACCCAGGAATCTGGTTCTAAAGCCCAGATGCTCTAACTACTGCACTAAACTGACTCCCAGAGAGGTCTTTAATGAAGTTGTATATCCAGACAACACAGTCAGGACACAGGGATGGATAAAGATGGTCACACAAGATCTCACATTCGGGACTTGGCGACATGGCAGGAGGGCTCAAGTTTCTGATGTCACTAAGGTATTTCATTCATTTGGCTGCAGGGCTGCTTTAATGGCTCACATCTGCATTTGAAGACGTTGCTACAGATTCCTTAGAGTACATTTGCTTGTTCTTTTCCTTGCAGTCTGCGGATCTTTCCAGGCTCTTTTACATAGTATCCCTTACGCTTATGCAAAACTTCAGAGCTTCAATTACACAGTGGAACAGAGAGAGTCAAACTAACTGAATTACGTACCTGTGATCTTCTAAGTTTTTGTCAACTTCTAGTCCAGTCCCAGAAGCTGGCCAACTCAAGAGGCAGTGGTCCTAAACTGTGAGGTGGAGCCTAGATATTGTATTTGGCCTTCTCTGTGGCCAAGGGCTGTGCACAAGAAATTCAACTTCTGTGAATTTCATCAGTTATTGGTATTGGGTTGGCCAAAAAGTCTGTTCAGGTTTTTCTATACAATGTCATGGAAAAACCCAAATGAACTTTTTGGCCACCCCAATATAATGGAGAGACCTTTCCCAGCTTGACACTTTCTGATTTCATGTCATTTCTGCCCTACCTGTCAGACTTTGTTCTCCAAACATTTATTTGTGGAGTATGTCTTAAGCCCACCTAAGTGTAAGAGAGAGATTTATATATATATATATATATATATATATTTTTTTTTTACCTTGAAGAACTCCTGGTCTGGTGGACCTAGAGAATTAATATGCCTGTGAGGGGATCATCAGGCACCAGAACAAGCTGTGTGCTGTGCTTAGTTGCTCAGTCGTATCTGATTCTTTGGGACTCCATGGACTGTAGCCTGCCAAGCTCCTCTGTCCATGGGGATTCTCCAGGAAGGAATACTGGAGTGGGTTGCCATGCCCTCCTCCAGGGGATCTTCCCAACCCACGGATCAAACCCAGGTCTCCCGCACTGAAGGCAGATTCTTTACCATCTGAGCCACCAGGGAAGCCCTGGTGAATAACCTGAGAGTAAGCTGAGGAGCCAGTTAAGAATTCAGATTTCTGGGCTCCACCTCCAACATACCAAATTAGAGTCTCTGGTTCTTATGCAGAATCAGGTGGAGAACTCTTGCTGGGCTGCATTTGTACGACAGTGGTGGTGGACCACAGATGGGATGCCCAGCAAGAGGTTCCACGGAGGATGGCATTCATCCCTGGACCACCTTCATGTTCTTGGCCATAACTGTGTGAGTCTGCCGTATTATTTACTTCATCATTTTCTTTAAATTTATTCACTTGGAGACCTGCAATGTATTTACTGAAAAATGAAAACCTTATGCCAGAAATGGAGCTGTAGGTAAAGATTACCACAATAGAAGGCAACTGTAGAGGGAACATGACGGAGGAAAGAAAAAAGGTTATGCAATGCCAGCTAGATAGAGCTAAGGGCTCTAGCCCAAAATTTCTCAGCTAAAGTGGAAAATTTGCAAGTGTCAGAGAGATGGGAGTCTAGGCTCAGAAAGAGGAAGCCTGGTCACTGAAACAGAGGTCAGCTTGATGTTCAATTTGATATCATTGATGCTAAACACTTCAAGGTTGAACAAGAAAAGAGACTTTCAAATTGATTTTCCTGACCTTTCTTCAGAAAACATCTTACATAAAGATCAGAGTGTAAGACAGATTAAAAGCAACAGCAACAACAAAGTAAAAAACAAAGCAGCTGCTCTGGAAAAAGTCAGGGTCGGGGTCCGTTCCCTGCTGTTCAGACCCCAAAGCATTCAGTCTGCACTTTGAGAAGTAGTGGCCTTGGGGAACCACCGGGTTCTAGAGGCTGGTGGAGTAAGTGAAGGTTGAGGACCCGGGCACAGTGACAGGATCCCGAAATCTTTGTGGCAGCAGGGACTGAAGGAGGAGCATGGGGGTAGGTAATGGAGAATCGAAAGGTTGGCCATACCTGTGTAGGGGGAAGGTTATGAGATATCTGAGCTAGGAGTGAGTTTATATTTTATTTTACTAGTTTCATTGAGTCTAAGGGGGGCAAAAGGACAGTGGTTTCTTCGTCTGGAGAGCATATCTGGGTTTATCCTTTGGTCAGGAGGGACAAGGAAATCTCGGCATGGTGATTAAGAAAGGTACGTTTGTATTTCAGAGTATTTGCAGAGGCAAAGCTTCCTGGAATTTGGGGTTACCTGTGGCCTGGCTCCTGTCCCTGTCACTCTGATGAATCCAGGAATCATCTGACACTGGAAAGTAACATCACGTGGTCATTCTCAACACTTCCTGAGAATATTTTCTGACAACTAACGGGAAGCCTTTTTGACTCTGGAGAAAAGTCTATGGTGAATCAGTGTGCTTATCTGGGGAGGAAAACCAGAGATGGCTAAGTTGTAATTCTTATCGTGCGAAGGTTAGTCAAGACAGTAGCCAACTCTCAAGGATATGCTGGCATCCCACCTAGATACCACCCCCCTTTTTAAGAATTATTTTAAAAAATGTGGGCCATTTTTAAAGCCTGTATTGAATTTGTGACAGTATTGTTTCTGTTTTTTTTTTTTTTTTTTGCCTCGAGGCATGTGGGATCCACCTCAAGGCATGCAGGATCTTAGCTTCCCGACCAGAAGTTGAACCCATTGAAAGGCAAAGTCTTAACCACTGGGCCTCTAGAGAAGCCCCTAGAGCCCCTTTTGGGGGCTGAAGTTCCCAACTCTGGTCACCAGCAACGCTGGCTTTGAAGGGTTCGAGATTGTGTCTCTTGTTGCTATTGGCTCTGGCAGCAGGTGTCCAAGGTTCCAGTCCCCTCAGGGAGTGACCTGCCCCATGCCTCGCCAATATAGGCGAGGTGCCAATACACAAAGGCTGGGCCCCTTGTCTTCACACTGGGACAACTCTGAAGGGCCGTCTTAGCTCCAGAGCTCTGTGTAGGACTGATTTGGGTTTTAGTTGCAGTCTCATCCTGGGTCAGCTCCCATCTTCCTGTGTTCTTGGTGACATCATGGTATGAAACCAGACAATGGAATTAAATAATATTAAGTTTCCAGGAAAGTGGAATTCTCCAGAGGAATAAGGATGTCTCCATGAAATGAAACTGCTCAGAGCCACAGGAGCTTCTCCTAAGCCTCCTATATGGGCTGGCTCTTTCTTGGGGACAAATAATAAAGTCTGAGTCAATAAGGTAATACCTGAATGTGTGTGTCTACATATACATTAAATATATTTAATGTGTATATATACACATATATTGGAGAAGGCAATGGCACCCCACTCTAGTATTCTTGCCTGGAGAATCCCATGGTCAGAGGAGCCTGGTGGGCTGCAGTCCGTGGGGTCGCTAAGAGTCAGACACGACTGAGCGACTTCACTTTTCATTTTCACTTTCATGCACTGGAGAAGGAAATGGCAACCCACTCCAGTGTTCTTGCCTGGAGAATCCCAGGGACAGGGGAGCCTGGTGGGCTGCCGTCTATGGGGTTGCACAGAGTCGGACACGACTGAAGTGACTTGGCAGCATACACATATGTGTATTATGTGTTTTATATATATATATATATATATATATATATATATAATGTGTAACCTCTTTCTCCCAGGTGGTGCTAGTGGTAAAGAACCCACCTGCCAGTGCAGGAAATGCAAGAGATGCGGGTTTGATCCCTGGGTCAGGAAGATCCCCTGGAGGAGGAAATGGCAACCCACTCCAGTATTCTTGTCTGGGAAATCCCATGGACAGAGGAGCCTGGCAGGCCACGGTCCACGGGGCTGGAAAGAGTCAGATGCTACTGAGCACACAGCACAAAGCGTGTGCACGCGTGCGCACACACACACACAACCTCTCTCCTAGGCCTCCTGTATAGGGTGGGCTCTTCCTCAGGGACAAATAATAAAGTCTGAGTCAATACATAGCACTTGAATGTATGTACATATATTATATATAAGATGTATATATTTTATATAGCATGTACACATTATATAATGTATACATACTATATATACTGTGGGTTTTATATAGCATGTGTATCTTATGTAATGTATATGCACATTCTATATAATGTATATATTATATATATATACACACAGTTCAGATATAAAAGTAGCATCATCATGAGTAGGTGTTCATCTGTGTGTACATCTGTTCCAAACCCAGTTTATTTTCCTCCCTGATTTGCTCAGCCTCACCTACCCTCCAGTTCTTGGCTGCCTGATCAACGAAGAACCCCAGCTGCTTCCTCTGTCACCTCGTCTCCTAACACTGCCATCTGTCCCAGCTCCCCAGAGTGAAGGCCAGACTTTGGCAAAGCCTCATTGCATCTGCCGTGGTTGTAGCCACCATAGCTCTGGTGCCCAAGGGTGACCAGATGCACCTAAAGAGGCTTTGGTTTTAGGGGAAGCCCCAGGTCCCTGCAAGAGACTTGGTTTCCCCAGAGGAGCTGGCTAATATAACTTGCAGGTTTAGGGAGCTTGTAATGTCCCATTGGATGAAATCTGACCACAGGGAGAGACAGGAAGGAACCAACAAATAGACAACTCCCTTTTCCTCCCCCTCCTAGACTGTTTCAGGTGCCTGACTCCATATGGTCTTTCTGGAGACTTCCGGCGTGAATGAGCGGCTGGCTGTGCTGTCTGATGAAGTTGAAGCCAGCTTGGTAATTACCACCTTGCATTTGTCTCCATCCTTCCCCTCATCTTTTCCCTCCCCTGCCTGACCCTGGTGGCCCTGGGATTGCATTGCTGGTAATGTGTTGTACCTAAGATTTGCTTCAGAGGGCTTTCTCTTGGGGACCCACCAAGGTAACGCAGTATCCGAGAGCTTTCCTATGCATTGAAATAAATATTTTGTATTTCAGTACTGTGTTTAGCATCCAAATATATGAAATGAAATACCAACATGTACCTAACAACTGAGCTGAACATTTGTGTCACAACTGAATGTGAGTGTTAACATTCAAATAACAGTGGGAAATGGCTACATTGGTGTCCATAGCTGTGGGGTCCATCTTTGTTAAAGTTGGTGTATTAGTTATCATCTATCACTGTGTTATAAGTCACCCCAAAACCTTGTTATTGTTCAGTTGCTAAGCTGTGTCTGACACTTTGTGACCCCATGGACTTCAGCACACCAGGCTCATCTGTTCTCAACTGTCTACCAGAGTTTGCTCAAATTCATGTGTATTGAGTTGGTGATGCTATCTGACCGTCTCATCCTCTGGCACCCTTCTCTTGCCTTCAACCTTTCCCAGCATTAGGATCTTTTCTAATGAGTCAAATCTTCGTATCAGGTGGTCAAAGGATTGGAGCTTAAGTTTCAGCCAACAGTCCTTCTAATGAATATTCAGGGTTGATTTCCTTTAGGACTGACTAGCTTGATCTCTTTGCAGTCCAAGGAACTCTCAAGAGTCTTCTCCAGCACCACAGTTTGAAAGCATCCGTTCTTCAGTGCTCAGCCTTCTTTCTGGTCCGATTCTCACATCCATACATGACTATAGGGAAAACCATAGCTTTGACTAGATGGACCTTGGTCAGCAAAGTGATGTCTCTGCTTTCTAATACATGTACAGCAGCTGAGAACAGCGAATGCTTATTATCTGACAGTTCTAAGTGGGTCAGGAATCTGGGAGCAGCTTAAACAGCAGTTCTGGCTCAAGCTCCCTGACAATGCAGTCAGGTTGTCAGCTGGGGCTCCGGGTTCAACTGGCGGAGACTCTGCCTTCACGCTCACTCACGCGGCTGCTGGCTGGCCTCAGGTCCCCTCCACGTGTGCCTTTTCGTGGGGCTGCCTCGAGCGCGGCAGCTGCCTTCTTAAGAGAGCAGAGACAGCCTCCAAAGGAAGCCATAGTCTTTTTGTAGCTAAATCTTGGAAGTGGTATGCCATCATTTCTGCCATATTCTATTCATTTGAAGTGAGTCAATGTACACAGCCCACATTCAAAGGGAGGGGATTACACAAACGTGTGAATACGGAGGGTGGGGATGCTTGGGGGTTATTTTAGAGGCTACCTACCAACTACATGGGTATACTATTCCAATGGTAACTTACATCAACTGTCTCTGCCGAGTCTCAGAGAAATCCCCTTCTGTCTTATTCCAGGAGCCTCTTTGATTTATTCTGGAAATTTTTCTGATTGAGCTGAATAATTTCTGCTGTTTTTGTCTCCAGTTGTGTGGGAGCTGAAAAATCTGTGTTGGTGTTGGTATTTTGGTCAAGCCTGGGAGAAGTGTGGCGCTCATGTAGGAGTGAAGATGGACAGATCCCTGGAATGCCACAGGGACAAGTCACCCTCAAGTGTTCTGAGAGTAGAACCACGGGCCTGAGCCATGAGGACTGGACTCTCCAGGCTGCATGACCAACCTCACCTCTGCATTTGGGAAGCAGAGAATGTCTCACCCACACTGGCTGCCTCAGTATTGCTGCAGGTACCATGAGGGATGATGGACAGTTGAATGAAGACAGTCTCTGTCCTCACGGCATTTATTTATATGAGCTTAGAGCTCAAAGTGGGAGTTCAAGGCTACATGGATAAATTTGGGAAGCATCAAGCAGTAGAAACACTTTTCGGCAGTGGTCCTTAACTTTTTTGGCACCAGGGACCACTTTCGTGGAAGATAATTTTTCTATAGATATGACAGGAGGGTGGTTTGGAGATGATTCAAGTGCATTACATTTATAGTACACTTTATTTCTTTTATCATTACATCAGGTCCACTTCAAATCATCAGGCATTAGATCCTGGAGGCTGGGGATCCCTGCTTTAGGGGAGTGAGTATAGATAGAGTCCAAAGGCTAAAGATAGCCTCCTGGGCACTCTAATATTTAGTGATTAGGAAAAGGTGGAGCTCCAAGCACAGAAGACAGAGAAGTCCCATTTTATTTGTCCCTAAGCAACGTTTGACCCAGCAGACCAGTGGTTGACCTGATTAATCCCTGGTTATAAGACTGCCTCTGGGTCCTCACAGCGACTCCAGGCTCCCAGACCTCCAGATGAGGATAAGCACAGAATAAGGGAGTTCTCGGGCTTCCCTGGGGGTTCAGATGGTAAAGAATCTGCCTGCAGTGCAGGAAACCTGGGTTTGATCCCTTGGCTAGGAAGATCCCTGGAGGAGGGCATGGCAACCCACTCCAGTATTCTTGCCTGAAGAATCCCATGGACAGAGGAGCCTGGCAGGCTATGTGTAGACCATGGGGTTGCAGAGTTGGACATGAATGAGTGACTAAGCACAGCACAAGGGAGTTCTCAGCCGCAGGTTTTGTTTCTTTTTTCTACATAGGCTTTTTTTTTTTTTTCCGGAGTCGTCTTAGGTTCACAGCAAACCGAGCGGAAGTTACCAAGGTTTCCCACAGACTCCCTGCCTCCACCCCCAGGCATGCCTCCCCTATTATCAACACCCGACTCCAGAGTGGCACATCTGTTATAACTGATGGAAGTACACGGACACATCATTAAGCCTCAAAGTCCAGTGAGTTACATTAAGGTTCACTAGGGCTTTTTCTTGGCGTTGTGCATTCTGTGGCTTTGGAAAAATGTCTAAGGACAGGTAGCCACCATATGGTATCGTTCAGAGTACTTTCAGTGCCCTAAAAATCTTTGATCAGCAAGGTTTTTTGAAACCTCTTTTTAAGACCAAAGTGGAAGGGGTTGGTGAAGTAAAGAAGCACCGTGCTGCTTGTGGCTTCTAGAATAATCCCAGATGTGGTCCTCTGTCTCACTCACAATTGGACCAACGTCTACTGGAGCTGAGTTTCCCGACCCTGGACACTGGAACCAGCAGCCGCGGCTTCAATCCTGCTCACACTTGCCCTCATTTTTCTGTTCCATCTATAGTACATGGGAATATCTGTTGGCTTCTGAGTCAAGCTATCCATTTTAATTTTCTGCCTAAGATCATGTTATCTATTAACACTATATAGATGGAGCAGAAAGGTCTACCAGATTTTGAACTTATTGCGTCATTTTGACTCCAAGTCTTTTTTGGAGTCAGATTTGCTTCCTTTTGGGTATGAATGATCCCCAAATCTCAGATCCCAAAAGTTGAACCTGATAACAGGCACAAGAAGGCCAAATTTTATTTAGATTATACCTGAGGCAGGTGATCCCTATGAGTGAGAGAATATTGATTCTTGATTGTGAAATAAGAAAAATAATTTTTTATTTTGCATAGAGTGTCGATGAAATGATAATGTGGCAGTGTTTCATAAACTGTCAAATGCCCTGTGAATTATAACTGTTACTAAAGAAGGGCCATCAAACAGGGAGGGGGCCCTTTCCATAGATTTGGTTCATGGAAACCTAGTATACCCACTCTATTTTCTTCAAGCAAAGTGCAGTCAGGAGAACTGTGGGTTTAAAAAAAAAAAAGCACATTCGTTTCTCATTCATCCTTCCTCTAGGCTCCAGGGCTGTAACCAGATATGGACCTGAGGCCATGCCGGAATGAAGGAAAAACATGTGGCCAATTTAATCAATTCAATAAAAGCATCCTTTCAAGCTGGTCCAGAAATTTGGAGCCCAGAGCTCTAGGAAAATGTCTGGCAAAATCTTCTGATTCAGCTGATAAGATGTTTCGGGGTTGTGTAGATACTTCTTAAGAGATCAAAGGTCAAGTAGTAAATGGAGAATCTAATTGGGATTAAAACTTGGAGTCCTTGGGCGGTGCCACCGTAGGGTAGAAGCTGGGGAGAGATAGATGAGTCCTGGAAGGGACTCATCGAGTTCATTCTTCTGGGCATTAGTCAGGGAACTCCTTTCTGTGGGTCCCTGTCCGCTGGCTCTTCCCAGATTCATTTTAAATGTCACGGGTGATGAATCACTTCCTGGGGATGCCCTTTCCTTAATGCACCATCCTCCGGGAACTGTTCCTTCCTGCTTTTCTCCATGGAAGTCTCCATTTGGGTCAAGGTCACATTGGGGATCTCAGCCTATTGAGACCAATCTCTTCTCTTTCCCAGAATCATTTTATGACTAAGACCAAAGACAGGCTCAGAGGCCCTGCACAGCATGAAGGTAGCCCAGGAAATAGAAGTCAGGATGGTTAGGGGAAGACTGAGAAAGGTGGAGCGGGGAATGAAGAGACTTTTCCATAGCATATTCTGTCTATAATGACTGTTATTATCATCACGGTCATTTGCATCTCTCATGGCAGTTTGTTTCTTGCCACTTTGTAATGGTGAGAGAATGGACGCAAACTTCCTAGCCCTGGACTTGACACAAGTTGGTGCTCAAGGAGAGTTTTCTTCTCTATTTGTGTCTTCTTTCAGGCTTTTCTGTATCACTCACAGTGCCTTGTAGGAAGCTGATGCTGCATTCAATCTCTTGACTGAATAGAGATGCTTCATTCTGTTTGACTTTACCAGCAAGCAAGCTGTTCAAAAATGTTTCTCAGTTAAGAGCACTCTTTGTCAAGGAAGGGAAACCAGGGCCACTCACATCACTGCATGGAAGGGTAGCAGGGGCCTGGATGTCTGCAAAGACAAGGACAGCCCTTTCCCCCTCATGGGTGAGGGGAAAGCCACATGAATTTAGTCTTTCTGAATTTCTCAGTGGGTGTTGATAGTTGCTCCCTGCGTTACATATTCACCCACTTACTTCTACCCCTAATTGGCTGCCCTGAAAAATTTCACTTAGGACTTTCACTTGGGACTTCCCTGGTGGCTCAGACGGTAAAATGTCTGCCTACAATGCAGGAGACCCAGGTTCCATCCCTGGGTCAGGAAGATTTCCTGGAGAAGGAAATGGCAACCCACTCCAGTATTCTTGCCTGGAAAATCCCATGGATGGAGGAGCCTAGTAGGCTACAGTCCATGGGGTTGCAAAGAGTCAGACACGACTGAACAACTTCACTTTCACTTTCAAAAAATTTCACTCAGAGACCTCATAATACCTAGTGGCTAAGCAAGATCCTGACCACCCCCCTTTTATCAGAGAGCTGCCTTTCCAGACCTGCTTCCTGCTGTTACCGGAAACACTGAAATGACCCCCTCTGGTCAGATACTATAGTAACCATCTGCATTAGTTATTTTACTACAGGAGTTCCTCGTAAGGAACATGAAACTAACAAGCCACCACCAACTAGAATTCGGGAAGGTCAAAAGGAGATACCACATGTCTTACCAACCTCCCAGAATCCTCCTCGCTGGAATCCATCCTGGCTGAGCAATGCCTGTGTCACCAGGAAGGACCCTGAGTCAGAATGATTGGCCAGAGACAACCCGGAAACTAATCCCATCACCATAAAAACCTGACACTGCAAGCCACGTGGCAGAGCAGTCCTGCTGGACTGACTGATCCTCGTGCTCTCCGCTTGGACAGTCCTTCCCAGCAGTCTCTCCCTTTGTCAGTACATGCGTCTCCTTGGACAATTATTTCTTAGTGTTAGATAAGAGCCCACTCTTGGGCCCTGGAAGAAGTCCCCCTTCCTGCAACACTGCCACTCCAGGACCTGAGATGTAAAAAATCCTGAAGCTCATGCAGCTGAAAAGAGAGAAGTAATCCACAGAGAAGCACAGCTGCAATCAGAACCCAGGGCTCGGGGCTCTCCACCCACTGCTCTTACTATTTTACTTAACCTAGTGCCCCTCTTCTTTTAAAAGTACGCAACCCATGAGAGGTTCCATTTCTCTTAGATGATCATTTCTTAAAAAGGGAATGAATTAAATTAATTTCTAATGAACTCAGCATAAATGACGTCCCCGAAAGATATGGCCACTTTTCAAGGTCCTCTCTGGGGTATCTCAGGTGCTACACTAGGTTGGACTATGGCAGGAGCGGGTGTCTTTTGAGTAGGAGGATTCTTCCTGAGGGGTGAAAAGAAGCTGCAGCTGCTTAGCCTGGGAAGTTGGCTAAGCATCGGTGGTGGGTGGACGGGCTCCAGATTTGAAAGCCCGGCTCATTTGTCAGTGGGCTACCATATAAGTGAAAGTGAAAGTTGCTCAGTCATGTCCAACTCTTTGCAACCCCATGAACTATAGAGTCCATGGAATTCTCCAGGCCAGAATACTGGAGTGGGTAGCCTTTCCCTTCTCCAGGGGATCTTCCCAACCCAGGGATTGAATCCTCCTGCATCGCAGGTGGATTCTTGACCAGCTAAGCCACAAGGGAAGCCCAAGAATACTGGAATGGGTAGCCTACCCCTTCTCCAGCAGATCTTCCTGACCCAGGAATCGAACCAGGGTCTCCTGCGCTGTGGGTGGATTCTTTACCAACTAACCTGGGCAAGGGTGTACAAAGTTTTTGCCTCATCATAATTTAGGCTGAATAGCCCTCTTGGCTCAGCTGCACTAGTCTGATCTGTTTATTGAAAGTGCAAGTCCCCAAATTGACCTGGTTGAACATTCTTTTTGATCGTTCCTCAAGTCCCATCTCTGGAAGTAGAAGTGCCCTATACAGACCACATTAAGGTGGGACAGGAAGAGCTTGAAACCAGACAGCCTTTGGTTCCCAGTCTGGCTCTCCTGACCTACCACCCAGATTAGCTTAGTAGGGATAATGACACCAGTCTTGAGGGGTTATTGTGGTGTGATTACATGTAATGTATGTATATACTAGGTATTCCATTGGAGAAGGAAATGGCTACCCACCCAATATTCTTGCCTGGGCAATCCCATGGACAGAGGAGACTGGCAGGCTACAGACCACGGGCTCACAAAGGGTCAGACATGACCGTGCGACTAAGCATGCGTGCACTGGGTATTCCCTGCGTGATAGCTACTGTGGTCGTGAATATTGTTAATTATGTAATCTTGGGCAAGTTACTTAACTTGTTTGAAATTCTCCTCTGCAAATTAGGGATAATGTTAATTTTATTGTAGTCAAATTTATCAATCTTTTGAAAAGAAATTGTTTTGTACTCTGAGGCCTTGAAGATTCAAGCTTCCTATTACTTTTTTTAAACGGGGATTTTGTTTTTAAAGAATATCTGTGGTTTTTTTTTTTTAAGGTTTATTTGTTTATATTTTTATTTTTGTCTGTATTGGTCTTCAGTGCTGCCCGAGGGCTTTCTCTAGTTGCAGCAAGAGGGACCTACTTTTTTGGAGCACAGGCTCTAGGTGTGTGGGCTCAGGAGTTGTGGTGCCTGGGGTTAATCGTCCTGAAGCATGTGGGACCTTCCCAGATCAGGGAGTGAACTCATGTCCCCTGGATTGGAAGGCAGATTCTTAATCACTAGACCACCAGTGTGTGCTTAGTCACTCAGTCATGTCCAGCTCTTTACAACCCAAAGGACTGCAGCCAGCCAGGCTCCTCTGTTCATGGAGATTCTCCAGGCAAGAATACTGGAATGGACTGCCATGTCCTTCTACAGGAGGTCTTCCCAACCCAGGGGTCCAACCCAGGTCTCCTGCATTACAGGTGGATTCTTTACTGTCTGAGCCACGAGGGAAGCCTAAGACTACTGGAGTGAGTAACTCGAGAATACTGGAGTGAGACCACCGGGGAAGCCCCTTTTTACTTTTTCGATGTGTACCTTTCTTATCTTAAAAGTTCTTTATAGACATCAGCGTCACTTAGTAACCCAGAGTTTTGCTTGCATGCCTCCTATGACTGAAATATCTAGTGCCTGTCCTGGAATGGGCTATGTCTGTTTGTCCTATATTCTATGGGAACCATGCCATATAGCTTCATACTATCTCTATGAAATAGGGGTTAGAATTGTTCCATTTTGTAGGTGAGGAAGTTGCCTTATATGATTATGTTTTTTGCTTACAACAGACATGTTAACTTCTGTCTTGCCTCCTTTGACTATAAAAGGGTGAGAAAGCTAAATACTCATTCTCCCAGAATCCTCTGCAGCTAGAAGTGTCATCTGACAGTACTGATCAACCTAAATGAGAATCTCTAAATGCTTCAAGGAAAACCCTTGTTTTCTTAATAAAGTGAACTGGAGTGACATCCCTTCTCCCTTCTGTCTTTCTGGAATGCAGATGTGATACCTGGAGCAGGTGCAGTTATCCTGAGACCGTTAGATGATAAAAAGCCAACAAGCTAAGGATGGCAGAATGGAAAGATGGACTCAGAATTGCTGGTGGCATCACTGAAGTCTAATCCAGTAGAAAAATAACCATCTACCTCCAGGTGTCTAACTCTAAAATAACAAGCTCTATGGACATCTTGGAGGGAGTTGCAAGAGCCCACCTTAAGCCAAGAGGGGATCACAGAACTTCTTGGCTCTGTCTCAGGGCAGACAGAAAGGGGCAGCTGAGCATATGAGGATATCTGCTTTCTTTGCCTTACTGGAAACTTTGAATGCATTACTAAAACAGGCTCCACAGAGGGACCTGCTTTGAGCTGTCCACCAGGATGGTGCTGATACTTCATGTTATGGAGCTGAGCTAGTGAGAAACCTGGGTGCTGTGCCTGCAACTGCCACAGCACGGCAGCAGCAAAAAGAGAGGACAAGGTGTGGGGTGTGTGTGTGTGTGTGTGTATGTGTGTGTGTGTACCATTCCAGTAATCTATGCCTGACAGCTGAGAGGACTCACTGGCCATAACATTTCCAAATATTCTTTGCTAAGAAGGGAGAACAAGAATCTGGTGGAGATGAAAGGCTAAGAATTCTTGTGGGATCCCAGGTCAACTGTGAGAGAGCTTACCTTATTTTCCAGTCCACTTGGTTCAATGTGGGACACCACAGGGGATCTAGGAAGACTGATCACGTGATTTGGTTCTGCTCTTTCAGGGAAGTGAGGAATACAATTCTGAAGTATCCCAAGGAACTGTCCCACCAAGGGTCTTCTGGGGGCAGTTCTCTTGAGAGCACATCTGGAGGTCAGAGATGCCTCCAGGCTTTGATTTTTCTTTTCAGGACTCCAAGAATTAGACCTTTTGTTCAACTTTTTTGCTCTCCTGTCTTGTCACATATTTTTTTCCCCTTACCTCTCATCCCTCAGTAAATGGACAATCCTAAGCACCTTTTTTTTTTTTTCCTGATATTAACTACAGAGAAACTGACTTGGATAAAAACAAAACAAAAAACAAACATAGGTCAGTTGCTAAGTTACACGAAGTCTTAAAAGCTTTTGAGAAATAGCTGGTACAGATCTTGGTTGAAATCTAAATGGAACTTCTTTTGACTCCACTTAACCCCTTTCTGACCCTTTCACTGGCCCATCTCTTGGATTTCTTTTTCATCCCATGAATTCTTTTTTGATTCACTGGACTGGTGCTTCTGTATCTCCCAACCTCCTGCTTATTCACCCTTCGCCTGTAGGAAGGGGGCATTCTACTTTATAGATAGTGTGAGGTTCTGAGGTTGAGCCTAGATGGCTTTTGGGAAGAGGAGTGCACCTGGTTCTTATCTGCTCACCCTGGGCTCTTTCTTGGAGTCCTAGACCATGCTTATAAATGGATATATCTTTTTATTTGGGAGTTCATGACTTATGCTTCATAACTTCAAGAGAGAGTTAAAAAAAAACATATATTTAATTCTGTTTCATTTTTCCTATTATCAAATTACCAGACTTGGCCCACCTTTTATTTTTTGCCTATCTTTCAATTTGCCACTCAAGTTCCATCTTTTCTGTGAAGATAAGCCAAGAAGTCTAATACAGAAGAACACCTCCTTTCTGCCCTTAGACTCAGGATACGCAAGATCACTTGATAAATTGCTTCTCTATTACATTGCTCCCAACCAGAATGTCTCTCTAGCTAATTAGGAATTCACAGATACTCCTCAGGTAATTGTGTTAAGAGAATTTTGAAACATTCTGGATACCAGCGCTATAAATCTTGAGATGAGTAAAAGGAATATTTAATCATGATTTAGGTGCAACCCCCAGACTTTTTGTGCTCACTCAACCTTTCTTCTCTTGCCTCCAGTATTCTGTCTACTAATCCATCTGCGCTTATCGGTCTCCCACCTACTTCACTTGATCCTGGAGTCTTAGATTTTATTCTAGTCACCAAGTTATGTGTTATTATATCTACAGGCCCAGTTTCCTCAGGGATGGGACTCTCCTTTCCTTTTAAGGGTGGACTCCCTAGGCTTTCTTTATAGAATTCATTTCTCTGGCACACAGACAAGCTGTCCTCCATTGGACATCTGTGGGGGTGATTTTCCAATCACTGTCTGTTTGGGAACTTCACCTTCATAGAACTCCAGATTGAACAAAGGCTTCATTAGTGAGTGATTATCTACTATACAAAGGATTCCTTTAAATAGAAAATTCCCAGAATGGATTTGAAATAGGCTTAATTTAACCCCAGTCCAAATGTATACCCCATTCAATAACACACTGATTGTTAAGGATGAGGTACGCTTGTGCTTATAGACTAATTGCTTGTTTGTCCTTCTAACCCCCCTAGTAGAGCACACTTCTTCTTTCAAATTCTTCAAGATTCACTTCTGTGGGAAGGCTATTTTCTGATGAGAAGGGGTGCCTTGGGAAAGACCCAGCTTAGTCCCGTTGTCACTATTTCCCATAATGAAAGAGAGGAAGTTATCTCTATCAAAGACCACCTTGCCAAGACCCACTGCCTCTCACACCTCTTTTCAGATTCTCTCTGTCTCTCTTTATATATCTCTCAGCATAGCCAATCAGCAATTTTAAAGTTCACAATTGATTTTCATCTAGGTCTCTGATTCCCCACTACCGAGACAGTGTTCACCTTACACATGGTGTTTGAAATAAAGAGAGAAAGACTATGGTCTCATCGCCTACTCCTAAGTCACTTCAGTCGTATCTGACTCTGTGTGACCCCGTAGATGGGAGCCCACCAGACTCCCCCGTCCCTGGGAGTCTCCAGGCAAGAACACTGGAGTGGGTTGCCTTTTCCTTCTCCAATGCACGAAAGTGAAAAGTGANAGAATTAGACCTTTTGTTCAACTTTTTTGCTCTCCTGTCTTGTCACATATTTTTTTCCCCTTACCTCTCATCCCTCAGTAAATGGACAATCCTAAGCACCTTTTTTTTTTTTTCCTGATATTAACTACAGAGAAACTGACTTGGATAAAAACAAAACAAAAAACAAACATAGGTCAGTTGCTAAGTTACACGAAGTCTTAAAAGCTTTTGAGAAATAGCTGGTACAGATCTTGGTTGAAATCTAAATGGAACTTCTTTTGACTCCACTTAACCCCTTTCTGACCCTTTCACTGGCCCATCTCTTGGATTTCTTTTTCATCCCATGAATTCTTTTTTGATTCACTGGACTGGTGCTTCTGTATCTCCCAACCTCCTGCTTATTCACCCTTCGCCTGTAGGAAGGGGGCATTCTACTTTATAGATAGTGTGAGGTTCTGAGGTTGAGCCTAGATGGCTTTTGGGAAGAGGAGTGCACCTGGTTCTTATCTGCTCACCCTGGGCTCTTTCTTGGAGTCCTAGACCATGCTTATAAATGGATATATCTTTTTATTTGGGAGTTCATGACTTATGCTTCATAACTTCAAGAGAGAGTTAAAAAAAAACATATATTTAATTCTGTTTCATTTTTCCTATTATCAAATTACCAGACTTGGCCCACCTTTTATTTTTTGCCTATCTTTCAATTTGCCACTCAAGTTCCATCTTTTCTGTGAAGATAAGCCAAGAAGTCTAATACAGAAGAACACCTCCTTTCTGCCCTTAGACTCAGGATACGCAAGATCACTTGATAAATTGCTTCTCTATTACATTGCTCCCAACCAGAATGTCTCTCTAGCTAATTAGGAATTCACAGATACTCCTCAGGTAATTGTGTTAAGAGAATTTTGAAACATTCTGGATACCAGCGCTATAAATCTTGAGATGAGTAAAAGGAATATTTAATCATGATTTAGGTGCAACCCCCAGACTTTTTGTGCTCACTCAACCTTTCTTCTCTTGCCTCCAGTATTCTGTCTACTAATCCATCTGCGCTTATCGGTCTCCCACCTACTTCACTTGATCCTGGAGTCTTAGATTTTATTCTAGTCACCAAGTTATGTGTTATTATATCTACAGGCCCAGTTTCCTCAGGGATGGGACTCTCCTTTCCTTTTAAGGGTGGACTCCCTAGGCTTTCTTTATAGAATTCATTTCTCTGGCACACAGACAAGCTGTCCTCCATTGGACATCTGTGGGGGTGATTTTCCAATCACTGTCTGTTTGGGAACTTCACCTTCATAGAACTCCAGATTGAACAAAGGCTTCATTAGTGAGTGATTATCTACTATACAAAGGATTCCTTTAAATAGAAAATTCCCAGAATGGATTTGAAATAGGCTTAATTTAACCCCAGTCCAAATGTATACCCCATTCAATAACACACTGATTGTTAAGGATGAGGTACGCTTGTGCTTATAGACTAATTGCTTGTTTGTCCTTCTAACCCCCCTAGTAGAGCACACTTCTTCTTTCAAATTCTTCAAGATTCACTTCTGTGGGAAGGCTATTTTCTGATGAGAAGGGGTGCCTTGGGAAAGACCCAGCTTAGTCCCGTTGTCACTATTTCCCATAATGAAAGAGAGGAAGTTATCTCTATCAAAGACCACCTTGCCAAGACCCACTGCCTCTCACACCTCTTTTCAGATTCTCTCTGTCTCTCTTTATATATCTCTCAGCATAGCCAATCAGCAATTTTAAAGTTCACAATTGATTTTCATCTAGGTCTCTGATTCCCCACTACCGAGACAGTGTTCACCTTACACATGGTGTTTGAAATAAAGAGAGAAAGACTATGGTCTCATCGCCTACTCCTAAGTCACTTCAGTCGTATCTGACTCTGTGTGACCCCGTAGATGGGAGCCCACCAGACTCCCCCGTCCCTGGGAGTCTCCAGGCAAGAACACTGGAGTGGGTTGCCTTTTCCTTCTCCAATGCACGAAAGTGAAAAGTGAAAGGGAAGTCGGTCAGTCATGTCCGACTCTTAGCCTGCACCCATTATCAAAACTAGATTAAAGGAACTTTTCCTCCCTTCTGCTGGAACGTTACCTGAAATTCCACAATGGGCAGCACTGCATATTCCAGTGTACCCAACCTGTGGTTCTCATGCTATGGCTGTGTCTTTAGGATTCTGGCTAATCTGGTGAGAAATGAAGGCAATTTGAAGAAAAAATTCAGATCGTCTATACAAGTGTTGCCTGAGTGTTTCATTACCGACTGGATGTTTCGGATGAGGGTCTATCCATGGTAATTTGAAGAAAAAATTCAGATCGTCTATACAAGTGTTGCCTGAGCGTTTCATTACCGACTGGATGTTTCGGATGAGGGTCTATCCATAGGTGTTTGTTATAGAACTGTTTCGAAGAGTGGTGTAACGAATCATTACCAAAGCCTCCTAACTGGTCTTTCTAAAGTTTTACCTCTCTTTTTCACGAAAATTTCTCCTTTTAGCTAGGCATCTCCGACTTTAATTTGGGTATGAATCATCTGCGGAGCTTGTTAAAATGCAGATTCTGATTTAGTACATTTGGGACGGGAGTGGAAATTTTTTTTTTTTTAACTTCTAACAAGCTCCCAATGGTGTCGACCTGCAGACCACGCTTTGAGGGGTAAGGCTCTATAAACTGATGGATGAACATTCTAAATGTGAACCTGATCCTGTCACTTTCCTACTTGAAATCCATCCACAAACTCCATCACTTCCAAAGTGAAACCCCAAATCCTTGGATGACACACGGGTCTTTATCTTCCGCTCCGTGCCTATCTTTCCAGCTTTATCTATCACTCTTGTTGTTTCCAGAAGTGGTCATGCACCGCCTCACTTGGGCACAGCTTGTGGACCCCACTGATCCAGCAGACTTCCACCCACCCTCTGAGATTCATCTCACACTTACCTGTTCTAGGAATCCTCGTCTGTTACCTCAAGGCGTCTTTGCTCCTCCATGCTGCCCAAGCACTGACTGTGAACTTCAGTTACATATTGTATGCCTGGAAAGTTTTGTCTCCAATCCTTCCTCCCTGTTAGTCTGTCAGTTCCTATAGGGGCATCGTTTTCTATTCTCTTTATCTCAGATTCTCTATACCCTAGCACAGTGTTTGGCACATTTAATAAATACTTGAGTGAAGGCAGACATGAGTTTGTAGTGTTCCTTTCATGGTACTTGCTCAGCCAAGGTCAACCTGTCTCTGGTTCGTGTCTGCCAAGCTCTAGGTCTTGGAAATCTGTGTTCAACCCTCTATCTGGGGAAATGAATCTGATGCCTACAGTTCATGTCTAATTCCATGGTCTGAACATTAGCAGCAGTTTAAGTCATTGCTGTTGCTTGGAAAATGCTAATTAATCAACACGATTTGTCTGGTGCTCAAGGGAAAAAGTCAAACTGTTTTAAAAGCAGCATGTACCTCAGGTAAGTGACTTCTGTTAACTAAGGCAGGAGGTCTCAACCCAGGCTGCCCACTGGAACCACTTGGGAATCTTTTCAAAAACACTGTTGCCTTGGCCCAGGCCCTAGGAATTCTGACTTAATTGGCCTGGAGGTAAGGTGTGGCATCAATAGTTTAAAGAACTACCACTAAATATCACTGTACCAAATTAGGCATCATAACTCTTCTCTTTTTAAAAAAAATATTTTATTGGAGTATAGTTGCTTTACAAAATTGTGTTAGCTTCTGCTATACAACAAAGTGAATCAGTCACACATACTTATATCCCTCTTTTTTGGATTTCCTTCCTGTTTAGGTCGCCACAGAGCACTGCTATAACTCTTCTCTAAAAGAGTTTTGCCACTTATCTGATGGATTATCCAACCATTGTTCTTCCTCCTTGTTGTTGTTGTTCAGTCACTAAGTTGCTTCCAACTCTTTGTGACTCCATGGACTGTAGTTAGACTGCGTGCTAGACTCCATGGGGTTCTCCAGGCAAGAATACTGGAGTGGGTTGCCATTTCCTTCTCCAGGGGATCTTTCTGGACCAGGGATCAAACCTATGCCTCCTACATTGGCAGGCAGATTCTTTACTACTGAGCCACCAGGGAAGCCCCTTGTTCCTCCTTAGAAACTCCTGATGTAAATTTCTTCTTGACATAGTTAGCAAAGGTGATAAAGTTCTTATTTCAGCTTATTCAGTAGCTCTCACTTATAGTTATGAAGTCTGTAATCTTACTAAGAGGACTTTTGAATTAAAACTCTTGCTCATCAACGCCAAATGACTTTGAATCAGAAAGAGGGGAAACTGGCATTGGGGTGTTTTATATCAACTATGGACGTGTTCTCTGCTTATCTCTAGGATGGACACAGGTAAAGGAGAAGTTCAGCTGAGGGCAGGGGTAAGGCTTTTCAGTTTTCCCTGGCTTAGTTTGGAGGCAGTGATTTCTCTGAAGCATTGTGCAGTTAGAGCCCCGGGATATGATTTTGGAATCAGCGATAATTTTGAAAAACAGCTGCTCATGATATTCCTCCCTTGGCACAGAGAATGAACAAGAAACCTTACAGAATCAGAGGTGCTTTTATAGTGGGTGGGCTTCCCTGGTGGCTCAGATGGTAAAGAACCCACCTGCAGTGCAGGAGACCTGGATTCAATCCCTGCGTTGGGAAGATCCTTTTTCCTTCAGAGGGGATGGGGGTTTTGTTTCTGTTCTTTTTTTGTTTTGTTTTTTGGCCATGCCACACAGCATGAGGGATCTTAGTTTCCTGACCAGAGGTCGAACCCCGTGCCCCCTGCATCCCTGCATTGGAAGCGGGGAGTCTTAACTATTGGATCACCAGGGAAGTCCCAAGGGGATGGGTTTTCATGGGGCCTGGTCTGAGAAGGTCCCCTTTACACCTCCTCTCCTATAGTTGGCATATATTCAGGGTCCTGGGAGCCACCATCCCGTAAAGGGGAATTTGAAGGCCATCCATAAACAGTAGCCAAGAGCACCCTTGTATGTTTCCTAAGGCTGCAATGCTTTCAGATATCAAACACATTGGTGCAAAAGCTCAGTGTGAGGGATAGGACAAAGGCTGGTAAACTCTTGGTCAACAGCTGGCAGTTTAAAGTCACTCATATTACCTGCTGCTGCTGCTGCTAAGTCGCTTCAGTTGTGTCTGACTCTGTGCGACCCCATAGACGGCCTCCTACCAGGCTCCCCCATACCTGGGATTCTCCAGGCAAGAGCGCTGGAGTGAGCTGCCATTTCCTTCTCCAATGCATGAAACTGAAAAGTGAAAGTGAAGTTGCTCAGTTGTGTCTGACTCTTCACAACCCATGGACTGCAGTCTACCAGGCTCCTCCATCCATGGAATTTTCCACTCTTTCCTGGAGTGGGGTGCCATTACCTTCTCCACTCATATTACCTAGTCTGGTTCAAAGGAGGGAAGGGTTAGCTTTGGGGCTTATATATATTCCAAGAAGATTTCCCACCTCTGGCTTATAAAGGTGACTTCTGAATAAGATCAAGGGTTTTGATGTGGTTTTGACTCAGGCTGGTAGTACCTTCATGACTCCAGAAAAAGTTGAGTTTTTTTCCTGTGAAGTTTATAGGAAAAATTTAAATGTAACCTCACTAGATATAATTTGCTTGGAAGTAGGGGGCTATTTTGTTCTTTTCCCTATTCTTTTTTTCACCTCCTCCCCACTTTGCTTTGTACATTATGGATTCTCATAAATGATGGTAAATAATTACAGCTAAAATTTCTGAGCACTTTTTAGTTTTTGGCCTCACTGTGTGGCACATGGGATCTTAGTACCCCAACCTCATCAATCCTGTGCCACCCTCCACTGGGCATTGGAAGGGTGGTGTCTTAACCACTGGACCTCCAAGGAAGTCCTGCCTGGTATATCTTAAATGGTCCAAGGAATATCTCAACTAGCGTCATGGGGTGGGGAAGGTGATTTGTGGAAATTCAGATTTCTGGGCTTGATTCCCACGAGATTCAGATTCAGTTGATTTGGTGTCAGACCCAGTAGTCTTTAGCATCCCAGTCACAAGCTTGTTGTTTGGCACAACAACCCAGCTCTCTCTCTTGGTATCCTCACCTTTGTCTCATGTGATGGTTGTCAGGACACCTTGAATGGTTCAAACCTCATGAGCCCAGACTTTGCGTAGCAACATTAAGCCCTCTACACATCAAGAGTTCTTGTATAGCACAAATACATTTCACCTCCGTCTCCTATGAGGCAACTAGCTTCACCCGTTTACTGAAGTGGTCCACCCCCCTCACTCCCATCGGTATTAATGTGTAATTCACATACAATGAGTGAAAGCTCTTGGAATATATCAAGTTCCTCCACCACTGTAAACTGTGCTCTTTTTCATATGCTCAAAGTGTGGCATTTCCATAGCCTTAAATATCCTGTGTCACTTCGTAAAGGTGTTGGTCTAGATTCTCAGGTAATGTGAGCTGCTTCTTTCCTGCAAGTTCTAGAATATGACTTAAGGATGAATCTGAGACTTGGAGTAATGGAAGGAAACTCCGGAATCCTTTTCTCACCTCACGCCTGCCCTGTGCCTGATGGTGGGGAATGTCTGTAATTGTTTGCTCCGTTAGGGGGCGCTCATCCTCTCCAGCGACTGGATACAGCTGGTTGACCGCTGTAGTTATTCCTTAAAAATATATATATATTTATATAAATATATAAAATATAAAATATATATATGCAGGAGATGTGGCTTTGATCCCTGGATTGGGAAGATCCTAGAGAAGAAAAATGCAACCCACTCTAGTATTCTTGCCTGGGAAATTTTGCCTGGCAGGCTGTGGTCCATGGGGTCTCAAAGAATCGGACACGACTTAGCAGCAAAACAACAGCAGCAACAACAACGGGCTTAGCTGCTCCCCAGCATGTGTGATCCCTCAGTCAGGGATCAAACTCACGTCTCCTGCACTGGCAGGTGGATTCTTTACCACTGAGCCACCTGGGAAGCCCAATTTCTTTCTTCCTTTTATTATTTTTCATTTGTATTTTTAAAATTGAAGTATAGTTGATTTATTAAAATGTTTCAGGTGTGAGCAAAGTGATTCAGTTATACATAGAAACATATCTATTCTTTTTCCAATTCTTTTCATTATGTTATTAGAAGATATTGAATATATTTCCCTGTGCTATAACAGGAGGCCCTCGTTGTTTATTTCACATATAGCGTCATGAATCTATTAATCTCCAGTTCCTCATTTATCCCTTCCAATGTTGCTTTTCTTATGGATGGCTCTCACCTGCCAGAAATAGAAATGATTAAAAAAAATAAACAAACGTACTTAATAAATGAAAATTATCACTAGAGACCACCATTTTCTTCTTTTCTTAAATCAAGATTTCTTAACACTTCTAGTGTTAAGCAAACTTCCCTGTAAAATCAGCAGCTACAGGGGAAATATAGATCTGCATTCTGAGTTTTCTGACTGAGGAGTAAGGCAAGAGCAAACCCAGTTTCCTGAGCCCTGAACTTGATTTTAAGCCCTTTGACGCCATCTATGTCTTCTTTCTTCCCTCTCCTAAGACACGCCTTGAGTCCTTGAAAACCCAGTGGGTACTCACAGTGAGCTATAAAGAGACTCAAGAAAGCTATGACGCTGAACCCAGGAACTTGCCAACTTTCTACCATTTTTGATTATAAGAAGGTCATTTTGTACAGTCCAATGTACCATTTAGTTTTCCAGATTTGACCCATTTCTTCTCGGGCCTCTCCCAGCAGATCTGTTGAGCAATCCTTTCCCAGAAATGGAATATTTCCATTTCGAGGGGCTCAGAGAAGTCTCGAGTCCTAGATAGGGAAGTGTGTATGTGTTTGTGTCTGTGTGTGCTCAGCCGTTTCTGACTCTGTGGCCCCAGGGACTGTAGCCGCCAGGCTCCTCTGTCCATGGAATTTTCCAGGCACAAATCCTGGAGTGGGCTGCCATTTTTTACTTCAGGGGCTCTTCCTGACCCAGGGATCGAACCCACATCCCTTGCATCTCCTGCATTGGCAGGCGGATGCTTTACCACTGAGCCACCAGGGGAAGCCTGGGTGGAGAAGTGTGGCCTCATCTTATCTCCGCAGCCAAGCTTTTCATAGTTGCTACCAGAACCTAAGTCCAAGGACCAGCCCTCCCCTCCCAGGTATCCATCAAGGAAGAGCCTGTTTCATCATTCACAATGGATAAATCATGACTGACATGTGAACTGTTAAAGAAAAATTACTCGTGACACTTGTTGGTGACGATAAGGAAGCCTTTATTCAAAGGGGTTAGTTATTACAGCGAGTTTTTTAAAATTCCATTTATATATTTATTTTTAACCCGAAAACATCTTGTACTGTGGTACAGCTGATTAACAGCGGGGTTTTGCAGGGTGAGAGAGAGACTGGGTTCAGCTCTGAAAACAAGAAGGAGAAGTAGGGATTTCTAACCAAGGAGGAGGGTTGATGGGGGAGGTCAGTGGAAGAAAAATTACTCAAAGAAAACATCAGGAAGATTTGGGTTCTTGCTAAACTGACCTCACAGGGTCATTGCTGAAGGCAGGCCAGGGTGAGTGACTATCCCTCAGGGGCTTGGTGGGGACAACGAAATTTGTTCAGATATTGAAGGTAGGGATTCACTCTAAACTGATGGAGCAGGATTCCTGCTAAAACTGTGTCTACAAGGACAGAGATGGAAGCCCAAGTTTGGGCCCAGCTGAGCAGAGGGCTCAGTGAAACCTGGTTAAATTTGGTCAAAGAGAGATTCTTTGAATGTAAGTGGGTAACTGTGTTTATTGCAGCCAGGGGTCCAGGTTCTCTCTCAAGCACTATTGTGAATTTGCAGCCCGAGCCATCCTGTCTCCTGAATACATTTCTACAGCCACCCCGATACCTCTGTTGTTGTCGTTTATTCTCTAAGTCGTGTCCTGCTCTTTGCGATCTCATGGACTGCAGCCCACCACGCTCCTCTGTCCATAGGATTTTCCAGGCAAGAGCACTGGAGTGGGTTATCATTTCCTTTTCCAGGGGATCTTCCCCACTCAGGAACTAAGTCCACATCTCCTGTGTTGGCAGGCGGGTTCTTTACCACTGAGCCACCAGGGAAGCCCCCCTGCCCCAATACCTCTACGCTTGACTAAAATCAGGATTTAAATTGGACAATGGTTCAGTACTTCTTCTGACCTAGAAAAACTGATACATACATATATTTTTGGGGGTAGAGAAAGGTTTATTGCAGGGCCAAGTAAGGAGAACCGGTAGCCCATGCCCCAAATCTGATTTTTATTTTCAAACGATTAATGTTCACACAAGACTAGGGGCCAGGGGCTCTGTCCACCTGATGTAAAAAGAACTGTTTTTCATTCTAGCAATTGATCAGTTCTGTGAGGGGGAAAAAAAAATCCCCAAGGCTGTTTGAATTTCACTCAAAAACAGTCAGTCTATTGACCCTGGATTAACATATGTGTTTCCTGGAAGGCCAAGAGATGAATTTTCATCGCCACCCCATCTGAAGGAAGGGACATGTCAGTTTCTGCCTGCTGAAGTCTGCCTTAGAAAATTCACGCCTGCCACTGGCCCTCAAACTGCAGGACAAGCTGCCAGAGGCTGTCACAGGTTAGCGATCCTGTGCTCAGAGATGGGGGCCTGAGAGCCCGAGCCGAGCCACTCGATGGGAACCTTACCCTCTCTCCTCTGTGAACTTCTGCACACACACAGGGCTGGCACACATGGAGACACAAACATAGAGATCACCCGCAGACCTACACAGACCCACACTCACACCACGGGCGCTGCCACGGACCCCTCCTGCTAGCAGCAGGGGAGTCACAACAGAAAAGCAGCTGAATCCAATCTCAGCTTGGTCAATAGGCAGTCTCTCAAATGGAGTCAGTAAAGGTCTGGGCAGCAGCAGATCCGAATCTACAGTGTGAGACTTTGGAGCAGCAATATTACCTCTCTGTGTCTCAGTGTTTCTATCTGTACAAGGTGAGTGTTGAAATAGCACAGCAGTTCTCAAACTTTAATGTGGAGTCCTGTCCCCAGGCTGGGGCTTCCCAGGTGGTGCTAGTGGTAAAGAGCCTGCCTGCCAATGCAGGAGATGTAGGAGGCTCGATCCCTGGGTCGAGAAGATCCCCTGGAGAAGGAAATGGCAACCCACCCCAGTATTCCTGCCTGGAGAATGCCATGGGCAGAGGAGCCTGGTGGGCTAGAGTCCATGGAGTCGCAAAGAGTTGGATATGAGTGAAGCGCCTGAGCCCAAGGCCTTAAGTGTGAGGCCTTGCACTAGGGCCACATAGGCTGAGCCCAGAAAGAAGGTCATCTCCAGAACTGTCTGAACCCCTTTGTAACTATTGCCGAAAGCCCCCCTGATTATCACCAGCAGGTTTCCTGATCCCATATTAGTCAAAAATGCCTGCCCCCAGTACTCACCCTATAGCATCCTCACCAGTCACCTAAGGCCGCACTTTCAGCAGGAATTTTCTGTCTTGAGGCTATAAAAACTGGCTGCTGCTGCTAAGTCACTCCAGTCGTGTCCAACTCTGTGTGACCCCATAGGCGGCAGCCCACCAGGCTCCTCTGCCCCTGGGATTCTCCAAGCAAGAATACTGGAGTGGGTTGCCATTTCCTTCTCCAATAAAAACTGGCTACTAACCCATGAAAAGCGTCTGCTCTTCCATGAGCCACTCGTTGTTCTAACAGTGTCCTGTTGACTCTCCCTGGTTTGTCAGGAGTTCGACCCACGGGGGTCTCAGCGCCCACGTTATCTCTGCTCTCTGTTTAGTAAACGCACTCCTTTCTGCAATACTCCATGTCTGGAAATTCTTTTCCAGCTCATGTTGAGACCGCTGCGACATTTAACTCTAGTCCAAATCACCTGGAAGGCTTATTGAAACAGAGTGCTTGGGCCTCATCCTAGGGTTTTTGAATCAATCTGGGTGGGCCTCCCTAATTTGCATTTTTAACAAGTTTCTAGCTGATGCTGGTCAGGAGGACCATGCTTGGAGAAGCAGAGTAGAGGAACTCTCTTGTTTTTATTAGGTCTGAAAAATTTCAACTCTGGACAGACATCAGGACTAAATGTAAGTTGTCTCGGTTCTCAACCAAAGCTGATTCTGCCTGCAGGGGCCATTCGGCAAGGTCTAGAAACATTTTTGATTGTCTTGGAATCAGGATGTGTTGCTCCCGGCCTCCAGTAAGTAGATGCTTGAGATGCTGTTCAACATTTGAAAATGCCCAGGACAGTCCTCACTACAAAGAATTATCTCATTTAGAATATCACTGGAAAAAGCCGAGGCTCTTTCAAAGATTCTTTTTTTAATGTGGACCATTTTTGAAGTCTTTATTGAACTTGTTATGATATTGCTTCTGTTTCTAGGTTTTGATTTTTTTTTGGCTGTGAGGCCGGTGGGATCTGAACCTGCGCCTGGTGCACTGGGAGGTGAAGTCCCAAGCACTGGACTGCCAGGGAAGTCTGGAGAAACCCTGTTCTAAGTGATCCAATTGGGCAAGGTTTGGATTTGTATAAAAATGGTGGATGTTGGAATACACCTCAGGGGACAATTGATGTTGACTTTTCATTTCCCGGAAGGAAAAGATCCTCAAACACTACCTGACA
The DNA here is from genome assembly GCA_006410615.1 of Neotragus moschatus. NCBI lineage: Eukaryota > Metazoa > Chordata > Mammalia > Artiodactyla > Bovidae > Neotragus > Neotragus moschatus. The sequence goes on along the minus strand of SJYA01001210.1, from coordinate 1,883,988 downwards.
TTCTCTGGAGCTAGATTCTGCTCCTTGCTCTTGGACCTCACTCCTGGATGAGCAAGACAGTTACATTTCTCAGGAAGCTTGCAGATCTTAGATCGCAGGGCAGCCACCCAACAAAGCACCAGGGCTGGCTCCCAGCGGGGCATATTCCCAGAGCAACATCCATCCGGGATCCGCATCTGGCAGGCCTTGCTCTAGCTTAGGATGGCATAGGTGTTGATTACACCGTGTTCCCATTCTCTGCTTCCAACCCATGGGCTAAGGAGTGAGGGCAGTCCTTGTGGGTTCTGATTAGAATCTTCACATATCCGTCCCTAAATTTGCAGAATATCATAAGCCAGAAAGATTGTGTGTATGTGTGTGTGTGTGTGTTTGTGTGTGGTGAGAACCAGATATTCGAACCATTCCCTATTTCTGCAGCTCATCCTGCCAATTACAATCTGCTTGGTGGTGTGAAACTGACAGCCCGCAGCAGTGATGGAGACAGGAGAACGATGAACAAGGGCTTTGTGCATTCTCAGCTTTAGAGAGAATGTTCAGTGGGGCGGACAGGCATGTAACTGGCAGGTTTAGGAATCAGTAAAAACCAAGAACTGGAAGTCCTAATTTATCGTCTGTTTCAGTACAAGGCTAGACACAGGCTATTTAATATAATGCATTGTTTACAAGTGGAGGAGAGTGGAAGTTATTGATGCATTACAAATGCAGGCAAATGCATCTCATAAGCCAAGAGGTAGGTAATAACAATTGCAGGAGACTAAATTTGACTTTAATCCCCTGAAGAATAGCATGCATACAGCTTAAAATGATAAAAGCTGGAGGGGGTGTGGGGAGAGGGAAAGAGGGAGGGAGGAGATCAAGGGAGACAGAAGGAGACAGAGTGGGTGGGTAGGGGGAGAGAGACAGAAAAAGATAGAGAAGGGAGAGCTGGCTTTCTCCTGGGATTATGCATTTCTCGATTAGGAAATAGAGTGGAAATTGAAGGAAAGATTTTTTTAAACCTTGTTTGGATAAACAAGCATCACGCTTGGCAGAGTGTTTTCAGTAGCAGGTCTGGCGTCATGGTCAAGCAGCTTGGAGTGATTTAAAGACCTGCCAATCCCTGAGATAACCCCCAAAGGCAGAAACAGAAAACAAGTCTTCGTTTGATCAGTGCGTGTAGGTTGTTCTGTGTCCCCCATCCGGGGGTCATTAGCACCACAGCCACACTGACTGGGTGTAAACAAACTTGCCCAGCCTTTGTGGTTAAAATTCCCCCACTGTTGACACTTAGTGCCCAACGCTTTGGACATGGTCAATGTCCCGTGAACGTTGGCTAAGTGGACATGGGGTGATGCAGACGCCCATAAAGAAATGATACAGCTAGACTCCATATTTCAGAGTCCTTGCAGGGAATGTGGCTTTGGAGGTAGGAAAATTGAGTCTACCCCCCACCCACACTGAAATCTCCTCTGCCATATTATTGACTGCAGCTGCTGCTGCTTAGTCACCCAGTCATGTCCAACTCTTTGAGATCCCATGGACTGCAGCCTGTCAGGCTCCTCTGTCCATGGGATTCTCCAGGCAAGAACACTGGAGTGGGTTGCCATTTCCTTCTCCAGGGGATCTTTTCAACCCAGGGATCGAACCCACATCTCCTGCATTGTCTTTACCACAGACCCATCCATCCAGGAAGCCCAGTGTGGCAAGCACTGTGCTGAAACATCCATGTAGCGTCTCTCTCGTTATGCTCCTCTCCAACTTAGGAGGCAGCAAGCATCCTTTATTTTTAAAGATGTGGAGATTGAGGCGTGGAGAGTTTTCACAGCTGGTGCTGCTGGGGGAGGCTGGATCTGCGGGGCATCCTTGTCACTGTTGAGGATGTTCTTCATGTGCACCCGAAGCTGGCCTCCCATTCCCACCCAGCAGTCCCCGTGGGCTAGTGTGCCCAGTGCTGGATTTCCACTATCAACACGGTTCACATTTGCCTAGTTTATGGATGTGTTTGCAGTGCACCATCTGCCTTTTCTGGTGATCCAGTGGCAAACAGAGGGGGAAAGAAGGCTGGCACTGAAGATCTTTCTATAAGAGCTTTCTGAGTGTGGAGCCAAGTGCATCCAGCCTGGGTCATGGAGCACGGAGGCCCTGCTCATCACTGCAAGAAGCCACTGTTCGTGGACCAGTCCGCAAGAAAGTAATGAACTTACCCTGGAGAGCAAACAGTGGTCTCAGTGACCCCATCTGCGTGCTTAAGCCAGTTGAATCCTGAAGGGAGCTGGTAATGTCACCTCTCCAGGCGAACCCCAATCTGGTAGGTCCTCAGTGAACATTTGTTGAGTATCTCATCAGACAGCATTCTGGCTGATGGTTGTGCTGCCAGCCCATGTCCTCAGAAAGGCTAAGCCTGGAGAGAGAAAACATTTTTTTTATTTGGAAGAATGATCTTGACCACTTGCCTCAGACTTCGGGTAATTAGACCTCAACATCTGAAGTACTATTTCCTTGCAGCTGGTTTGTATTTGGGGGCTTTGTGTCTTCTGGGTGTTTGCCCTTGAGGCACAATGGGGCTCATCCCTGGTTTTCTATGGGAACCTGTGGGCAAGTCAGCTCCTCTCTCTGGGATGTTTAACACTTCCCTGGATGTTTCAAAGAGAGAAGCTGAACTATTCCCTGGTTGGCAAGCCCTGTCCGTTTTCATTATTTCCTTTTCTTTCTGAGAGCCAGTTCTTTTTCTGTTTTTTTATTTTAATTTATTGGAGTACAGTTGATTTATAACGTGTTAGTTTCTGCTGCACACCAAAGGGAATCATATATATGTATATACACGCATATATCCACTCTTTTTTAAGGTTCTTTCCCCATGTAGATTATTGCAGAGTTCTGAGCAGAATTCCCTGTGCTGTTGACATATGTGTGTGAGCAGTCAGTCAGGTTCGACTCTTTGCAACCCCGTGGACTATAGTCCGCCAGGCTCCTCTCTTCATGAAATTTTCTAGGCAAGAATATTGGAGTGGGTTGCCATTTCCTTCTCCAGGGGATCTTCCCAACCCAGGGATCGAACTTGCATCTCTTGCATCGGCAGGAGGTTTCTTTACCAGCTGAGCCAGTGGGGACATGCTGTTGACATACGTATGTGTGTCTTAGTCACTTAGTCATGTATGACTTTTTGCGACCCCATAGGCTGGAGCCCACCAGACTCCTCTGTCTGTGGAATTCTCTAGGCAAGAACACTGCAGTGGGTTGCAATTTGCTTCATCAGGGGATCTTCCCGACCCAGGAATGAACCTGGGTCTCCTGCATTGCAGGCAGATTCTTTACTGTTTGAGCCACCAGGGAAAACCCTATTGACATATACATACTACTATATATATATGTAAAATAGATAATTAATAAGAATCTACTATAGAGCCAGTTCTTCTAATTGCACCTTTTCACAGTCTAACAGGCTTGAAAAATTAGAGGAATCTTTGTCCTCGCTCCTGACTCTTATATCCAACCCACTGTCCTTTCTAGTGACTTTATCTCGGAAGTGTCTCCTAGGCCAGTCTGGCCTGCATGATTGCGCGCTCATGCAAGGGCAGGAAACTCTGAACTGGTTTGGTTGCCCCCAGCTCTCAGTCCAGTTTGCCCCTGCACAGGCAGAGAGCTTCCGAATGCAGTGTTTACTGGTGACAATGAGCAGAACACCTCTTACCAAGGAATGATGAGGGAGGTGCAATAGAGCTTTGTGATGGTATTGGTACATGATAAGGGATGCAGACATCTTGGTAGCTGGATCATTTAATGAGCACCTACTATGTGTCAGGCTGCTTCAAATGCTAGTCATACATAATTTATTATTTTTTAAATTTCTTGATAGGGATCATTTTCAAAGTCTTTAGGTATTTGTTACAACATTGTTTCTGTTTTATGCTTTGGTTTTCTGGCCACAAGGCATGCAGGATACCTGACCAGGGAATGAACCCTCACCTCCCGCACTGGAAGACAAAGTCTTAAACTGCCAGGAAGTCCCCACAATTTCTAATCTTTGTTAACAGGCTTGATACCTCTATGATCATCTCAGTGGTAAAGAAGGCTCCTGCCAAAGCAGGAGACATGGGTTTGATCCCTGGGTGGGGAAGATCCCCTGGAGAAGGGAATGGCACCCATCCCAGTACTCTTGCCTGGAGAATCCCATGGACAGAGGAGCCTGGTGGGCTACAGTCCATGGGGTTGCAAAGAGCTGGACATGACTGAAAGACCAACACTTTCACCTTTTTGTGGGACCATCAGCTGTATTTTGTTTTTCTCCTTTTAAAAAACATTTTTTGGCCACATCACACAGCATATGGGATCTTAGTTCCCTGACCAGGAATAGGATCTACCCCCCTTGCCTTGGCAGCACAGAACTGAACTTCCAAGGAAGTCCCCATCATGTGTATTTTGACAAAAATACTGTTTTATAGACTCACGGTCCAAACTTTCTTGTAGGATTGTAACAAGGTTGCTCAGATTGAGATCTAAACCAAATCAGGGGGAAAATATTCTTTTATTTATGTACATTTGATCATCAAATACAGTTTCTGCCTATGGTAACCCACCCTCAACCAATCCTTAGAAAGTGAAAGTCTATAAAGGCAAAAAAATATGATTTGTTTTTTAAAGCTTATGTATCCTTGAAATATTTCAGTTCTTAATTGAGTTCTTGATACAATAGCAGTGTTTTACTATAGTCAGAATGCAAGGAAAATTCAGTTTGGTTGGGGGCAAATCTGGTAAAATTGTTCTAACACAACAGAGAATGTGAAATGGTCACACAATCAAATCTAGCGGACTTCCCTGGTGGTCCAGTGATTAAGAATCCACCTGCTAATGCAAGGAACATAGGTTTGATCCCTGGTCTATGGAGATTCCACATGCTGTGGGGCAACTAAGCCCATGCACCAAAACTACTGAGTGTGAGCACCCTAGAGCCTGTGCTCTGCAACAAGAGAAGCCACCGCCATGATAAGACCGTGCATCGCAACTAGAGAGTAACCCCACTCGCCACAACTAGAGAAAACCCACTCACAGCAATGAAGACCCAGGACAACCGAACAGGAAATAAATACATACAATTTAAAATTTTTTTAAAAAAAGACTCAAATCTAGGGCTACTGTTGGCAGGGAGGGTGTGCCAGAAGTAGCAAGCCAGCAATGATTTTGCAGAGGTGGGGAAGAGAAACATTTCTATGTGAGTTTGCAAAAATTATTATTTCTATCAAAAGGAGCAAGCTTCTAAATGTCCTGTCTTTCTTGAGGATTTTTTTTGGGACAACCCAGAGGTTTCAGACAGGGGTATTCAGGGAGACAGAAAGCCACAGTCATGGAGGAGAGAAAGCCAGTCCCGTGGTGATAAATGGTTGGCAAATAGGCATTCAACAGAGGGCCCTGGGAGAAAAGCAAGAACTCTTCTGTAAGTACAATACATGAAGACTCTTTAAAAAACCTGAGGCTAAGAGACAGACGTTTTCTGAAATTAGTAGTAATGATGCTGATATCAGGAAATAACCATTCTGGCACAGAATGGCCTGGAACAAGAACAGCCTGAGATGCAGACGATCGGCCAAACAGGGACCACACGAGAAGAAAATCCCCACAGGCCCAGACAAAGGCAGTTCCTGTCACCTTTGAAGAAAGCTTTTCACCTGTTCTCCAATGAGGGGAGATTGGAAGTGAGCGTCAGAACCCTGCTGTACACTTCTTATCGTTGTCCCTCGTATAATTATATTTAAGGTAACTGTACAGGAAACTCTGCAGCTCTTATCACACGGATTGGATTCCACTCCATCTTTTTGTTGTCATTAATGCCCCGAGTGAGACAGCCACTTCAGGTGTTCTTGTACACTGATTTGTGGACCAGCTGGAACCTTCTGACTTCTGCACGTGAAATTTTGGTCCAAGTGTGGTCCTCATGGAAGTTGGACTTAGCCTGGAGTATTCCTGTCTGAGTGTGCTGCACCTCCCCAGACCACTGTTTTAAAAAATGGCAATTTAGTTGCAATTTCCTGCCTTGATGGATTCCTTCCCCCCCCCCCCTTTTTTTAGGCTTTTTTTTTTTTTAAGTTGTAGTTGATTTACGTTTTGCCAATCTCTTCTGTATAGCAAAAAGACTTAGTTGTACACATATATACTTTCTTTTTTAATATTCTTTTCCCTTATGGTTTATCAGAGAACGCTGAGTGGTAATTCCCTGTTATTGAAATCCCTGTACAGTGGGACTTCGCTGTTTGTCCTTTCTAAATGTAACAGTCTGTTCGTAACTCCTGATCCACCCCTCTCCCCCCTCCACCCCTTGGTGACCACAAGCCTGTTCTCTCCCTTCGTGAGTCTGTCTCTGTTTTGTCTTTGAGCTCATTTGTGTCATATTTTAGATTCCACATGTAAGTGATCTCATATGGTATTTGTCTTTCTCTTTCTGACTTACTTCACTTATAACTCTCTGGCTGTACCCATGTTGCTGCAAACAGCATTCTTTTTATGGCTGAGTCTTATTCCATTTGTATACATGCACCATATCTTCTTTATCCATATATCTGTTGATGGACATTTAGGTTGTTCCCATGTCTTGGCATTGGAGAAGGAAATGGCAACCCACTCCAGTGTTCTTGCCTGGAGAATCCCAGGGACCGGGGAGCCTGGTGGGCTGTCGTCTACGGGGTTGCACAGAGTCGGACACGACTGAAGCGACTCAGCAGCAGCAGCAGCATGTCTTGGCTATTTTGAAAAGCGCTGCTAACGAACATAGAGGTGCATGTATCTTATTGAATTATAGTTTTGTCCAGGTAGATTTCCAGGAGTGGAATTGCTGGATCATATGGTATTTTCAGTTTTCTGAGAAACTTCCATACTGTTTTCCATAGTGGCTGCACCAATTTAGATTCCTACCAACAGTGTAGGAGGGTTGCCTTTTCTTCACAGCTTTTCTAGGATTTGTTGTTTGTAGGTGTTTTAATGATGGCCATTCTGACCGGTGTGAGGTAGTACCTCATCATAGTTTTCATTTGCATGTCTATCTATCTTTCCTTTATTGACTATGCCAAAGCCTTTGAATGTGTGGATCACAATCAACTGTGGAAAATTCTGAAAGAGATGGGAATACCAGACCATCTGACCTGCCTCTTGAGAAACCTATATGCAGATCAGGAAGCAACAGTTAGAACTGGACACGGAACAACAGACTGGTTCCAAATAGGAAAAGGAGTACGTCAAGGCTGTATATTATCACCCTGCTTATTTAACGTCTATGCAGAGTACATCATGAGAAATGCTGGGCTGGAAGAAGCAGAAGCTGGAATCAAGATTGCCAGGAGAAATATCAATAACCTCAGATATGCAGATGACACCACTCTTATGGCAGAAAGTGAAGAGGAACTAAAAAGCGTCTTGATGAAAGTGAAAGTGGAGAGTGAAAAATTGGATTAAAGCTCAACATGTAGAAAATGAAGATCATGGCCTTTCGTCCCATCACTTCATGAGAAATAGATGGGGAAACAGTGGAAACAGTGTCAGACTTTATTTTTTTTGGGCTCCAAAATCACTGCAGATGGTGACTGCAGCCATGAAATTAAAAGACGCCTACTCCTTGGAAGAAAAGTTATGACCAACCTAGATAGCATATTGAAAAGCAGAGACATTAGTTTGCCAACAAAGGTCTGTCTAGTCAAGGCTATGGTTTTTCCACTGGTCATGTATGGATGTGAGAGNATCAGGAAGCAACAGTTAGAACTGGACACGGAACAACAGACTGGTTCCAAATAGGAAAAGGAGTACGTCAAGGCTGTATATTATCACCCTGCTTATTTAACGTCTATGCAGAGTACATCATGAGAAATGCTGGGCTGGAAGAAGCAGAAGCTGGAATCAAGATTGCCAGGAGAAATATCAATAACCTCAGATATGCAGATGACACCACTCTTATGGCAGAAAGTGAAGAGGAACTAAAAAGCGTCTTGATGAAAGTGAAAGTGGAGAGTGAAAAATTGGATTAAAGCTCAACATGTAGAAAATGAATATCATGGCATTTCGTCCCATCACTTCATGAGAAATAGATGGGGAAACAGTGGAAACAGTGTCAGACTTTATTTTTTTTGGGCTCCAAAATCACTGCAGATGGTGACTGCAGCCATGAAATTAAAAGACGCCTACTCCTTGGAAGAAAAGTTATGACCAACCTAGATAGCATATTGAAAAGCAGAGACATTAGTTTGCCAACAAAGGTCTGTCTAGTCAAGGCTATGGTTTTTCCACTGGTCATGTATGGATGTGAGAGTTGGACTGTGAAGAAAGCTGAGTGCTGAAGAATTGATACTTTTGAACTGTGGTGCTGGAGAAGACTCTTGAGAGTCCCTTGGACTGCAAGGAGATCCAACCAGTCCATTTTAAAGGAGATCAGCCCTGGGTGTTCTTTGGAAGGAATGATGCTAAAGCTGAAACTCCAGTACTTTGGCCACCTCATGTGAAGACTTGACTCGTTGGAAAAGACTCTGATGCTGGGAGGGATTGGGGGCAGAAGGAAGAGGGGACAACAGGGGATGAGATGGCTGGATGGCATCACCGACTTGATGGATGTGAATTTGAGTGAACTCTGGGAGATGGTGATGGACAGGGAGGCCTGGCGCACAGCGATTCATGGGGTCGCAAAGAGTCCGACATGACTGAGTGACTGAACTGAACTGAGTAATTAGTGATGCTGAGCACCTTTTCCTGTGCTGACTGGCCATTTGTATGTCTTCTTTGGAGCTGCCTCAATAGATTTCTGGGGTCCACCAGCCTTTTTGTTTTCTCCAGCTATTTCTTAATGCTCCTTAAAATCTCTGGAGATGAATGCAGGAGTGGGGAGACATATACTAAGGACAGAGTGCCTCAAATGGTTTTGCTCTTGAATAGAAAGTAAGAAGAGAAAAGGCCAGTAGGTAAGTAATCAGACTGACACTGGGAAGTGAGTAGAGCCTTCTGCAATGATTATGTATATATTGGCCTCTCTGATATCTCAGTAAAGAATCTGTGGCAATGCAGGAGACCCTGATTCAATTCCTGGGTCAGGAAGATCCACTGGAGAAGGGATATATGCTGTGTTTAGTTGCTCAGTCATGTCCAATTCTTTGCGACCCCAGGGACTGTAGCCCACCAGATTCCTCTGTCCATGGGGATTCTCCAGGCAAGAATACTGGAGTTGGTTGCCATGCCCTCCTCCAACAGATCTTCCTGACCCAGGGATCAAACCCAGGTCTCCCACATTGCAGGTGGATTCTTTACCATCTGAGCCACCAGATAAACTCAATGCAACATAATGCAGCAGGCTAGACCTGAGCAGAGAACGTCTACATCTGGCTGCCTGTCAGCCGCTGGCTCTTGAGGTACAGCCCTTGAAGCTTATTAAAGCAATCAGTCTTTTGAGTTGCTAAGTTTTCCCTCCCAGTGCTTGTTTACACACCTTGGTACAGAGCAATTGCTTGGCTAAGGGCTGCCCTGTACCAGACCACGTTCCCCTGCGTCACTGCCTCAGAAGCCGGCATCCTTGGTGGCTTCCCTATATGGAGGCACTTGACTTATGTTTCTCCCCCAGTTTTTTTTCTGGGGAGGATGAAGGGTGGGAAACATGAAGATGGATGAGGGTAGGCTCATTTTCCCTGAAGTAAGAACAAGCTGCCTTTCATTTGTTAATTTTTAATACTTATTCATTTATTTGGTTCTACTGAGTCTTAATGGCAGCATTTGGGGTTTTTAGTTGTAGCATGTGGGATCTAGTTCCCTGACCAGGGATTGAACCCAGGCCCCTGCATTGGGAGCCTAGAGTCTTAGCCACTGGTCCACCGGGCAAGTTCTGCTGCTTTTTATTTTTAGGTAATTGTTCTTTGGCCTAGCTTCTGGGGCAAAATATGGTATTCATCCATCAAGTCACCATTGATTTTCTGGATCATCTCAGGTGGGACCCCTTCCTTAGCCTCTGTTCGAATATCTGTGAATTGGAAAGTTCCAGGTCATTTTTCTGTACAGTTCTTAGGGATATAGAAAAACCAGTAAGGCTGTGTTCTGCACGATAAAGTAAGTATTGAGGTGGGGGAAGAGTCTAGGCTCAACTTTCTATGATGTTTTCATAGATGTGAAAGGCAACTTGAGAACATGTACACCTCGGCACCTTCTGTCACAGGGCTTTCCGGGTGGGTCAGCAGTAAAGAATCTGCTTCTAATCCAGGACACCTGGATTTGATCCCTCAGTGGGGAAGACCCTCTAGAGAAGGAAATGGCAACGCATCCCAGTATTCTTGCCTGGGACATCCCATGGACAGAGGAGCCTGGCGTGCTGCAGTTGATGGGGATGCAAAAGAATCAGACGCCACTTAGTGACTAAAACTGCAACCTTCTATCCCATGTGAGAGAACTACAGAACAGGACGTGACAGAGGTCCTAAAGGACTTCATGGCCGGCTGACTCTAGGACTCAGAGTCTCCAGTTCTGAAAACATGCCCCTCCCCCATTATACGTTGCTCTTTCCCCCCTGCCTTTGTTTAAGGTACCTTGTCAATTCTCAAATCTTAGACCTTTAGGCTCCTGGGTGCACCACTCAAAAGAAATCATTCTTTGTAGATGTGAATGGAATTAAAGTTGCTTTTCTTAACAATGTGGTCAGATTGACATTTTAGCAGCTTAAGTCCTTTTTTTCCCCCTGACAGATTATTTTCTTTATTCAGATAAAGCCTGTGCTCTATTTTGAATGCTGGGAGAAGGCAGATTTTTTTTTTTTTTTCATTTAGAGTTTGAGGCAATTAGAGCTACAGATTAATTTCTCACATGAAGAGGAATGTTTTGTCTTCCGATCTGCACCTGCTCAACCCCCATTTTCAGAGAATCGTCGTAAGTTGTAGTACTAACGAGGATGAGGAAATACTTAGCAGGGTCAGAGGGAATCACTAATGGCAAATCAATAATGGAGTATTTCAGGGCTCTAAAGAGACATGGCTTAGTGTTATGGAAAATGGTGGGATCATTTAGGTGTGGTTTCTCTTGTGTGGGGCTACTGGAAAGAGCCAGATCTGACCAACAAGCATCAAAGAACTATATGTCTTTTGTTGTTTTTTAGCCGCGAAGTCATCCCTGTTTCGTGACCCCCATGGACTATAGCCTGCCGGGTTCCTCTGTCCGTGGGACATGTCTCTTAGCTCTTTCCAACAACAAATTCACGTGTGCCCCTTACCTCTCTGTGCCACCCTCAAAAGTGCTTCTCCTCTTATATTTCTCTTAACAAAGAGTGTCTATGTCCTTCCTCAGCTAGCCATGCCAGAAATCTTGGGGCCCTCTTCGAGGACTCCTTGTTCCTTTTACTCCATCATGGACCAGAGTTGACTTCTTTTTAAAAATTATTTCTTTACTATTTATTTGCTTATGGCTGCACTGGCTCTTCATTGCTCTGCATGGGCCTTCTTTAGTGGCAGTGAGCGGTGGCGGCCCTTCATTGTGGTGGGCCAGCTTCTCACTGAACTGCTTTCTCTTGCCGTGGAACATGGCTCTGGGCACTTGAGCTCAGTAGTTGGGGCATGTGGGTTCTGGGGTGTGCAGGCTTCAGAAGTTGCAGCACGCAGGCTTGATAGTTGGGGCTCGAGGACTCTAGAGCACAGGCCCGGTAGTTGTGGGCATGCGCTTGGTTGCTCCAAGGCATTTGAGATCACCAGGGATTGAACCCATGTCCCCTGCATTGGCAGGCAGATTCTTATCCACTGCACAACCAGGGAAATCCAAGAGTTGGCTTCTTACGAAGCATCCATTCCTTCCAGATTTCCTTTGTAGAATCACTTCCTTACTTTGTATTTGCTATGCAGTTTGGGTAGACTTTACCCGGCCCCTCACGAAGCGACTTAGCAGCAGCAGCAGCAGTACCCAAGGGGTGGGCTTCTGATTAGACTCAGTCAGCAAAATACTGTCTCATATCACAGAGATTGGCTTAGAGGTCCAAGCTGTTCCATGTATGGGCACTTCTTTACTCCAGAGTTTGGTTCTGTTTGATCCACGTGGAGTAAATGCAGGACTTCCATATGAGGGCTGGAGGAAGGAAAACCTGTTTTTTTTGTTTAGTTTTTTTTTTCCTTCGAATGTGTTGGTATGCAAATATGAGGTCTGGAGGAGCCGAGACCATTTTTCTACCATGAAGGTCAGCAAGCTGATACTGTTGCAGAAACCAGTAATAGAGAAACCAAGCACCACCCTCAGGGAGTTGGAGAATTTAGGTTTATTACATTGGCAGGCCCAGAGCTCTGAGCCCCAAACAAAGGGGTTACAGAGTTTTTATAAACCTACTATAGTGGGCAACACAACTGCTAATAGGCTGGTTTAAACCAAGCGGTTTCACGCCTGTGGGAACAGCAGTCAAGATGAGGAGGGGGAAGCCTGACCTTTACACGGACAGGCATGATTAAGCAGGTTTCCAGGGGCTGGGCAATTGCAAAGAGCAAGACAAGGGTGAGTGAGATAAGCTCCAGTTCCTAGTAATGTAAGTCCCTACTTTCTGAGACTACGTGACTTACCTGATCCAGACTTTGCAAGGAGCCAGCTGAGTTACAGAGGCAGAACCAGCAGGAGGTTATGTAAAGTTTTAACTTTTCCTCTTCAATACAGACCATTCCTCCAGGAGAACAGAGCCAATGGGTGGTAGGGATACAGAATCGGAGCCCAGGGTTTGTCTTTTTGTGACTGGTTTATTTCGTTTAGTGTGATATCTCAGGATTCATCCATGTTGTAGCACGTGATAGAGTTTCCCTCCTTGTTAAGGTGAAGAGCATCCCACTGTGTGTATACATTACCACAGTTAGTTTATCTATTTATTCGTTGATGGACATTTGGGTTGCTTCTACTGCTTGGCTTTTGTGAATAATGCTGTTATTAACCTGAGTGTGCAAATATCTCTTCAAGATCTTGTTTTGAGTGTTTTGGATGAATTCCCCAAAGTGAATTGCTGAATCTAAAAATAGTTCTATTTCTGATTTTTAAAGGAAACTCTGTGTTGTTTTCCATCTGACTGCATCATTTTACAATCCCACCAATAGTGCACAAGGGTTTCATTTTCTCTACATCCTTGCCAGCACTTGGTATTTTCTGTTTTGTTTTTGTGTGTGTGTGTGTGTGTGTGTGTATGTGTGTGTGAGTGTGTGTTAGCCATTCCAATGGATGGGTTTCCCAGGTGGCTCAGTGGTAAAGACTCTGCCTGCAATATGGGACATGTGGATTCAATCCCTGGGTAGGGAAGATCCCCTGCAGGTGGAAATGACAACCCACTCCAATATTATTGCCTGGGAAATCCCTTGGTCAGGGGAGCCTTGTGGGCTGTAATCTGTGGGATCACAAAGAGTTGAACACGGCTGAGCGACAAACACTTTCTTTTCTTTCTTTCTTCCCTCCCCAGGAATACTGGAATGAGGGAGACGGTGATGTGTGCATTCTGAAGAAGTTTCTCAAGTACTTCTGACCCCCCATCTGCATTTCTCACGCCAGGATCACCCCAAAGGAGATCCTGCATCCTCTTGTGACATCTGTACTTCTGCCCAAATTCTTCCCTATATTCGGACTATATTCAGTCTCTGCCTTGGCTGGTGTTGTTCCAGAATGTTCTTTCCCATATCAACCTTCTGTCACACCCCAGATCCTCCTGCTCACACCTAGCATCCCCAAATGTTCTGTTCTTCGCTCTGTCCCCAAATCTTCTTTCCCACTCAACCCATGGTTAAAATAAAATTCACACCCCTTTTGGCCACCACATTAACTTCCACTTTGGGACAGAAACTTTGCCTCACTATCACTTGTTTACTTGCCTTCTGGTCCTACCACAGGTGAACTCTTAGAGGACCAGGGCTGGGTGGTTTTCATCTTTAGAGCTTTGCCTGGCACACACGGAGCTCAGTCACTAAGTGAGGGAATACATGCCTGAACACATCAGAATAAAGTCCAGGAGACATTTTGTAAACCAGAAAGTGCAGCAAAGATGGAAAGCATTATTGTTATTTGTTTATTTTATTTACTTATTTGGCTGTGTGGGTTCTTTGACCTTCATTGTGGCATGTGGGATCTAGTTCCCTGACCAGGGATTGAACTTGAGCCCCCTCCACTGGAAGCATGGAGTCTTAGCCACTGGACCATCAGGGAAGTCCCAAGGTGGAAAGCACTGTTGAAAATGAGGTTGCTCAGTCGTGTCCAACTCTTTGCGACACCATGAACTGTAGCCTGCTAGTGTCCTCTGTCCAGATGGGATTTCCCAGGCAAGAATACTGGAGTGGGTTGCCATTTCCTTCTCCAGGGGATATTCCCAACCCAGGGATCGAACGCCAGGTCTCCCACATTACGGGCAGGTGCTTTACCATCCGAGTCACCAGGGAAGCCCACTGTTACCACTGTTTAATAAAACTGAAAAATCTAGAAAGTCTTCAAATTTTTCTTCCCTGTGAATATCTATCTTGATGTTCCCCAAGACAGAACCGATAACTCCTTTCTGGGGACTCTCTCAGTAGGCTGGATTTGATATTTTCTCCCAGGATTCTTTATGTGAATTACAATTCAGACACCTGTCTCCCTTTAGGAGCCCTTTAGGAGAGGGGTGGGACACCTGCATCCTGTGGATCCTGACTCGGACTCACTTTAGTGCTTGGACCATTAATATTAGTGGATTTTCTGCCCTACTTTTCCCTCAGGGCAATACCTTCATCTGCACCCATCTTCTTTCCTTCTTCAGATTCAGAGAAAGCAGTAAACCTATGCTATTCTCCTGTGCCCTTGGGAGTTGAAGATGTGGGTGGATCTAGAGCTTTCCTTAATAGCTGACAGCTAAGGTGTCCACGTGATGGATAAACACAAGAGGCCACTTTGCCTCCCTGGAGAGGACTTTATGCATGTGGCTTTCTTACCAAAAAAAGAAAAGGAGGAGAAACCAGGGACCAGGGCTGAGAAGGAGCAGCACAGAAAATAGAAACTGGGCTGTGTTGAGGGGCAGACTTCTGAGTAGATGCAGAAACCCCACAAGGATCTGCTGGTGTCTGGGCAGAGCTAGAAGCATCCTTGATGGAGAAAGGCACCTGGGATCACCTGGACTTAATCAGATTGGGCAGAACCTTGTGGGAGCAGCCTTCGAGCTGACCTCTGTGTCTAGCCTGAGGTTCAGTGCTTGCCTGAGATGAACGTGTATAGTGTTCGGCCCTGTTTATAGATCTTGCCTGTCTGTGGTGGGGAAGCTGCTATTTTCCTCAAGATGGAGACCTGTCTGTGGACTGTGAACAGGTGACCAGCCCAAGGAGGAAGCTGAGGGGAAGGGAAAGGGCCAGGGCTGCAGCCACAAACAAAACTCAAAGCTGGTGGATGGAGCTGGCCAGCGTGACCCAGTATCACAGGATTCTGGGGCAGGAGAAATTCTTAGAGATTACGCGGTGTGTCCTTTACTGCTGCTGCTGCTAAGTCGCTTCAGTCGTGTCTGACTCTGTGCGACCCCATAGACGGCAGCCCACCAGGCTCCCCCGTCCCTGGGATTGTCCCTGCAAGAACACTGGAGTGGGTTGCCATTTCCTTCTCCAATGCATGAAAGTGAAAAGTGAAAGTGAAGCTGCTCAGTCATGTCTGACCCTCAGCGACCCCTTGGACCGCAGCCTTCTAGGCTCCTCCGTCCATGGGATTTTCCAGGCAAGAGGACTGGAGTGGGGTGCCATTGCCTTCTCCAGTCCTTTACTGTATGAGCACCTTTAAGATGAGGCCTCAGAGAGGTTAAGCGACTTGCCCAAGGTCATTCAGATAAGCAGAGCTCCAGCAGGACTGCAAGTCTCACAGCTGACAGGCTAGTGCTCTGTCCACAGGACCACAGATTGGGCATCTGAGTAGAAAGAAAGGGCTTTATGGTGGTCAAACCAAGGATAGTCCATCCTCAAGGGCTGGGAGCCTAGGGGTGGGTCAGGAGAGAAGCTAGTTTGGACCAAGGAGGTGCTGAGATGGGGCGGAGAGTAGCTCTTCACTCCAGGCATAGATCGTGTTTGCTTTGCCCAGCAGCTTATTAGATCAGTTCTAGTACTGCTTGCTAACTGACCACTTGTGCTATAAGGCTGACTTCCTACTTTCCCCTGCCCTTCCCTCCTTTCCCTCTCTCTTTCCTTCCTTTTTTCTTCCTACCCTCTCTCCCTCCCTCCCTCCCTCCCTCTCTTCCTCCCTCCCTCTCCTCCGTCCATCCTATATTTCCCCCTTCTCCCTGTCTCTCTCCTTCCCTTCCTCCTCCTTTTTTTCCTGAGCACCACTCTCAGGTCAGATGTCACGTACTATTGATCAGAGACGGAAAGCATCCATTTCTGTCTTCCGTGAAAACACACAGCATACATAGGGGAAGAGAGGAGCAGGAATCGGGTGCTGAGGGGGGAATTCATCTTTGACCCGAGGGTTCCTTGGGGGTCTCATCCCAAGGAAAAACACTGGTAACCGAGTGAGGCGATGGATGTTAACTAGACTTATCGTGGTGGTCATTTCACACTATTTACAAATATCCAATCACTGTGCTCTCTGCCTTAAACTTGTAAAATGTTGTATGTCAATTATATCTCAATGAAACGGAAAACAGTTTGTTGATTTAGAAAACTAATGACTCTGAAATGAGTTTGCAAAGGCAGCATACAAAGACCGCTCCCTCGAATTTAGTGTGTTTCCCTTCCTCTCAGTGTAGAAGACAGTGTGGCTGGGATTCCTCAGCCTGTGTTTCAATCTCCTCCTCTCTAAAGGGCTGATTATTATAGAGTCTGAAAAGCCCAGCATCCCCTCCCTAGACTCCCTTGCAGTTCCACTTCTGATATGGTTGATTTTATTTTTTAAAAGGTTTATATCTTATATTACTTGTTTGGCTGTGCTGGGTCTTAGCTGTAGCTCTAGGGATCTTCCATCTAAGTTGCAGCATGTGGGGTCCAGTTCCCTGACCAGGGATTGAACCCAGGCCCCTTGCACTGGGAGCGTGGAGTCTCAGCCACTGGACCACCACAGAAATCCCCTGGTGTGGTTTAGATCCTGCCAAGCGGTTACACTGGCGGGAGAGGCACCTTGGGAGGTGGGAGGGGCAGGAGGCTGCACTACAGCAGATGTGTGGTTCTGGATTCAGTGGTATATTGACAGCTTTGGGATCTGACCCGGAAGTTCCTGATTGTGGCTGGAAACCTGGCAGTCTAGTTCTGTGGTGTGCGTTTGAAAGCTGTTTTAGAAGGTCAGGGTAGCTCTCTCTACAGGGTAGCTCTCCTCTGCCTCTGCTACTGTGAGCCGTTAGTATAATTCCTTGCAAATCTCCTTCTGTTTGAATCAGGGAGAGTGGATTGTGTTACTGGCAACTTATCTTGATTAGCACACCTTTGCAGGGTGTATGCATGCACGTTTGGTGGCTGAGTCATGTCTTTGTGACTCCATGGACTGTATAGCCAGGCAGGCTTCTCTGTCCATGGAATTTTCCAGGAGTGGGTTGCCATTTCCTCCTCCAGGGGATCTTCCTGACCCAGGGATCAAATCTGTGTCTCCTGGGTCTCCAGGGACAGATGCCTAAATTTTAAGCAAGGTAGAGTTCATGTGAGTCAATTTGCTTTCTCACTAGTATAGCCACATGGAGTAGTTATAAGAGAAACAGACTGCCCATCTTCTCGAATAATAAAATCTTACATGTTATTTGAGATAGAGTGTTTTGCCTTTTTTTTTTTTTTAAATCCAGTTACCTTGCAATCTGGAACTGGAGAGGAAGCAGGAAAGCTAGTAGGAGGCTATGGGGCTGTAAATCTAATAAGAAAGTAACAGAAAGTAGGAGGTAGTTGACCCGTTGGGAGACACAATAGTCAGACACTGTAGGAGGTCTGAATTTCCACTGCATACTGAACGTGTGTGTACCCCCAGACTCAGGTACTGAAGTCCTGATTCCAACAATGTGGATTTTGAGACAGCCTGTGGGAAGTTTGGAAGAGATCATCAATGGAGCCCTCGGACTAGGATTGGGGCCCTTATAAGGGAATGAAGAGACCAGAGCTCGTTCTAGGCCACATGAATACGCAGTGAGAGGGCGGTCATCTACAAGCCAGGAAGAAGGCTCTCCCCAGACATCAGATCTGCTGGCACCTTGATCTTGCACTTCCCAGCCTCTAGAGCTATGAGAAATACAGGTTTGTTGTTTAAGGCACTCAATCAATATTATGGTCTGTTATAGTAACCCAGGCAGGCTAAGACTGAGGGGTAGCTGATACAGCAGTGAGCCCAACAAAGTTCTTGCCTGGGGCTTACCTTCTAATAGCGGATTACAGACAGCAAACAGCCGGGCGATGAAATATGTGATTGTGTGTACTTAGTTGCTCAGTCGGGTCTGACTCTTCGTGAGCCCATGGACTGTATCCAGCCAGGCTCCTCTGTCCAGGGGATTCTCCAGGCAAGAATACTGGAGTGGGCTGCCATTCCCTTCTCTCGAGGATCTTCCCGATCCAGGGATCAAACGCAGGTCTCCGGCACTGGCAGGCGGGTTCTTTACCCGCTGAGCCACCAGGGAAGCCCTAAGTATGTAATATGTCAGGTCAATTCACTAACGGTTTAGTCGATGCTCACCTCAGTTTTTAAAAGAAATTTGTAAGAACCTTGTGGGAAAAAAGTCTACCCTTTTGTGACCCCTAATATCCCTAGTGCCAGACTCATGGTGAGTCATAGCGAAATGCTTGTCAACTTATAATCTGAGGTGAGCTGGATTCACATGGCAAGACTCAGCCTCGCTTATGTAACTCCAAATGCCATGAACAATTTGCATCTTTCTGGGTTGGAAGTAATATTTCTAAGGTCCCTTCTAGCACTAAGAGCTATGGATTTTTTTTTTCCTTCTTAACTACCAGATTGTTTTAAAAATCAAATGGTACAAATATAGACAGAACATATATAATGTTTATTTCAAAATGACTTGGTTAAGGAATGGTATCAAAAGGAAAGAGAAGGAATTTTATTAAAATCTTTATAAACATGGTCCCAAGCGTACTGCTCTAATATGTGCAATTAGCCTATATTCTCCCCTTTAAAATGGATTTTTCCCTCCAAACCTACATAAATTTTGCTTTATAGCCTTTTGCCTTCTATATCCATATATCATTAAAACTTTATTGCTTTAATAGAAAATTGTACGCTCCTTCTGATTACAACCAAGCAAAATTATGTGTTCACATGGACTAGAGCCAGGAGAGAATAAGCACTGAGTGAGAGCAGTGAGATGCATGGTTGTTCTTTTTTCTCCCTTAGGTGATCCTTGAATGCTATTTTTTAACTTTTGTACAAGGCTAAAATTTACTAGTGATTCAATTTGAAAAAAATGTTTCTGTAAAAAGAGTTTAAAACCCAGCAGAGCAACCCCTCCTGCTGGCCTCAGTGAAGGGGTGCCCTTGCCTGGGCTTCATACACCTACAGACTGCAGAAAGGATTTCCTTGCCCCGGGTGCCCAGCCTCTCAGATCTAGGACCTCAGATTCAGAAGGGCCTCAGAATTTTCTGGAATGGCCCAGTTTGGGAAAGGATTGGGTAGGGAGACCTGGGCAGGCTCAGTGATCAATTATTGCCATTGAGGCTCCTTTGTACCCCCATTTGTGTTCTCTGGGCTTCCCTGGTGGCTCAGATGGTAAAGAATCTGCCTTTAGTACAGGAGAATCTCCCCTGGGTTGGGACAATCCCCTGGAGAAGTGAATGGCTACCCACTCCAGTATTCTTGCCTGGAGAATTCCATGGGCAGAGGAGCCTGGTGGGCTACAGCCTATGGGATCACAAAGGGTCAGACTGAGTGACTGAACAACATAGAATACTCTGGTTGAGGTGCCCAGAGAGGTCTCAAACGCAGAAATTCAATTTAGTCACCCACCCCAATCAAATCAACAGGACCTCTTTAGATTTAAAGACAGCATTGCTAGATAAACTTGGACCTACCACTTAAAAAAGAATTCTATTGTTAATTCACAAAGCAAGGAACTTCCAACTTGCTAGGCAAATACACAGTACTAGGCATCCAACACACACAGGTTTGCAAAGACAGGAAAGCAAGGTCCTCCACTGGAGGTGGGGAGGGAGTAGAGGCTGTTGGTGTATATGGGGCATTCTTAAAACAATCTTTTTATGTATTTAACAAATTTCTTTGACACACTAGGTCTTAGTGGGGATCTTAGTTCCCAGACCAGGGATTGAACCTAACTGGGAGCATGCATTGGGCCCCCTGCATTGGGAGCATGGGATCTTAGCCACTGGACCACCAGGGAAGTTCCTAAATTGGTCATTTTTAAGACAAAGTCCAGAGAGTCAATTCAAAAGCAGACTTACTGGATTATTCTATGGTCTGAATGTGTGGCCCCTGCATTCATATGTTGCAATCCTAACCAACCTGGTGATGGTTTTTGGAGGTGGGGCCTTTGGAAGTGATGAGGTAATGAGAGTAGAATCTTCATGAATGGGATTAATGCCTTAATGTGAGACCTCCTGCGTCCTCCTCACGAGGACACAATGAGAAGACTCTGAGGAGGCTGGTTTTCAGGGGACATCAAATCTGCCAGCACCTTGATCTTGAACTTTCCAGTGTCTAGATCTGTGGGAAATAAATTCCTATTGTTTATAAGCCTCCCAGTTTGTGGTATTTTGTTTTAGCAGCCCAAAGGTACTCAGATAGCCTGCATAACTGAAAGTCCAGTTCTGCACGCAGCTTGACTGAGGGAGTCTAACAAGTCATCAGACCTGAATTATTCTCTCTCTGTCTCCAGATCCTGGTCACCTATGTAGCCTTCCCTCTGAGCCAGCCCCTCCTCTCAAGGAGCCTCAGGGCTCCAAGGAGACCTTGTTCTCTTTTCGAGGCTCATTCCCTAGGACAACCACTTTTTTCAGCCATTCCTGTTTTGGGTTCCTTTAGTTAGTCACTTTTATAGTCTCTAAGACATATGATATCATTGATATGATAACATTGTTGTTGTTTAGTAGCTTAGTAATGTCTGAGTCTTTTGCAACCCCACTGGGAACTTATAGGGAAAGGAACTTTAAGAACCAATTCTCTTTTGTCAAGTTGACACACTACAAAGCCACCACACTCCCAGATCTAAAATTCTGCTCAGAAAGATGATGTGAATTACTCAAAGCACAATAATTTTTTAGTGGTAGAACTTAGACTAGAAAGAGGTCTCTTGATTATCAATTCAAGTGCCTTTTTAAAAGTTTTCCCCCTTATTATAGATATATTATTATTTTAAAAAAATTGAGTAACAGAAAAGTTGGGTGAGATTAAAGATTACTCATAGTTCCATCATTGAAGTTCAATAGTCGCTAATTCCTTTTGTCTTTTTCTATGCATATCTGCTTGTATTTCCATAATTATACATACATACATATTTTCATATGCATTAAAGTCTTTATTAGCATCATAAAACTATTTGTCTAAAAATAGGCATTAAGGATACTTCTTTTTTAAAGAAGGGCTTTTAAGTTTTTATTATTTTTTTAATTTGGCCATGCTGCTTGGCATGTGGGATCTTAGTTCCACAACCAGAGATTGAAACTGTGTCCCCTGCAGTGGAAGCATAGTCTTAACCAGTGGAGCACCAGGGAAGCCCAAGGATACTTCTAATTTTATTGCTGTTACAAATACTGCTGAGTATACAGAAAGTGCTGAGTATACAGAAAGTGCTGAGTATACAAAGTGCTGAGTATCTTTGTGCATATATTTTATCCATTTTATCCTTATCAGAAAATCTTCACGTTGAAAGTAAACACCTTGATACTGCTTTCATCAAAAATTTTACCCATTGACCAGAATATCTGTCTTCCTAAACCTTTGCAACATTGGATATCATCTTTTAAATATTTTTATTACCAAACTCTATTTTTTCTTTGTTTCAATTTATATTACTTTGATTACTTGAGAGGGTGAAAATTTCATCTGAGTTTGTTAATTTTGGTGAATTGTTTCTTTATCCACTTGTTAATTGAAGATCTTAATTTTTTGTGTCATCTTTTACTATATTAAATATACTTTACTCCTTGTTATTTTGTTGAAAACTTTTTCTTCTAATTCGGTACTCTTAATATGTCATAGTTATAACTATGACAAAACAATGGGCCCCTGGAAACAGAAGCACTGCCATGCAGAAGGTGGGGACAAACTGACATTTGGAAATATTCTGGCCAAGAGTTCTGATTGGTGTTTGTTGAGGATGTTGTTGTGAAGCCTGGATGAGTCATTAGGGGTCAAAGGTAACCCCCGAGCAGATTAACAGGGTCAGGTGGGGGCTGGGAACAAGACAGAGGGTGGTGAAGGGCACAGGCTCTGGGGCGCCTTTAAAATCAGGAAAAAGTATCTGGTGAGTGGATGTGATGGGGACAGTTGGAGAAAGTGACTCTGCTATCTTTGACTTTATAGGCAAGGACTGTCCTCAGATTTTGGAGAAAGCTTCTTTGAAAAAGTTCAGATGACAGATGGATACAGTTTCACTCCCTAGGATGAAGGAAAGCTGCTCAAAACCAAAAAATGACAACTGCATATAAGAGGATCCTAAAATTTTAAACCTGGAGAAAAGAGCCAAAATATTTTGCTTTTCAATGTACGGAGAACAGTGGGAAATGTGTTTGAATAGGGATTTTATTCTGGAATGACAAGTGAATTCTCTACACATTGAATGGGAATTTGTATTCTCACCTACATAGCTTGTAACTATCACATAGCTCATATATATTGCAAATATATGTGTTAAGAACAGAAAACATAAATGATTAAAGAGAGGGTATTCCCTTATCTGAAGAAGGCTTTATTTGTCTTAAAGAGGGCTATTGAGAGTTTCTAACCAAGTTTGAAGTAGATAGGATAAGAAAGGGGATTTTACAGAAAGTTACTAAGCTGTGTTTACAGAGGCGAGATTTTGTAAATTAATCAGTAATAGTTACTTCATAAAGCACTAAGCACATGCAAGATGATCTAAACTTCAGACAGACCTCAATTCAGATGCCAGACCCTGTGTTTGTGGCCATATGACACTAGTAAAGGGTAAGCTCTCTGAGCTACATCTCTGAAAATAAGGCTAATAATTCACTTTTTACATATCCTTGGGAAGAACAAATGAGCTACTAGCAAAGTGTCTACCATAGTGTTAAAAAAAGTTGTATTATCAAGAAACAGTAACCATAATTCATTGATTATTTTTAAATACAGTTTTTGAAGTGAACTTATTTTGAAGACCTCTGATATGCTGTGATATGCTGGCTATTCAGTGGTACCTGCTCTTGGATTTTTCCCCATTTATATCAACAACCTCAGATATGTAGATGACACCACCCTTATGGCAGAAAGGGGGGAAGAACTAAAGAGCCTCTTGATGAAAGTGAAAGAGGAGAGTTTGGGTAAACTCCAGGAGTTGATGACCGCCACGGAGGCCTGGCATGCTGCAGTCCATGGGGTCGCAGAGTCGGACACGACTGAGGGACTGAACTGAACTGAACTGAATGTAGAAATTTTAGTGTCAAGTTGATTCAAGGAAAAATATTTGTTCAAATGGGATCTAACGAATTTGTCAGATACACAGACACATCTGATGTAACAAATAAAAGATCTCAAAAAAAAGGGGGGAGGAATTCACTAAATGTTGCTGTAGCCTATGTAAATTTCCTTTAATGTTTCAAGAGAAGTGAGTTAATAGTGGTATCCCCTTTTGTTTTTTCATTGTCTGCCGAACTGTACCTTTTGGTAAAGAACTCCAAAACTGAACTGCTTGTACTACAGTCCATAAAGGTTGCGTCTTCTTTAAGATGCACTTGGGACTTATTTTTAGAAAAAGAAACAAAAGCAAATTCCAAAATTTCTCATTATATATGTTAATAGGATTAGAAAGAAAAATTGCTATTTTATCTTGAGATTAAAAGCATGGATTTTTGTTGTTGTTGTTTAGTCGCTAAGGCATGTCCAGCTCTTTGCGACTTCATGAACTGTAGCCCACCAGGCTCCTCTATCCATGGAACTTTCTAGGCAAGAATACTGGAGTGGGTTGTCCTTTCCTCCTTCAGGGTATCTTTCCTACCAGGGATCGAACCCTCGTCTCCCCCTTGGCAGGTAGATTCTTTACCACTGAGCCACCTGTGAGACTGAAGCTCTCACTGAGCTTCTAGTGAGATTAATTTTATTTCAGAATGATTTTTTTTCTATGTTTACAATTATTTCTTTTAGAAAATCTTTATGTAAAATTTATTTACTTATTAGGGTATGGTTGCTTTACAATGTTGTACAACAAAGTGAATTAGCCATCAGTTCATTTCAGTCACTTAGTTGTGTCCAACTCTCTGTGACCCCATGGACTGCAGCCCGCCAGGCTTCCCTGTCCATCATCAACTCCCGGAGCTTGCTCAAACTTATGTGCATTGAGTTGGTTATGTCATCCAACTGTCTGGTCTTCTGTTGTCCCTTCCTCCTCCTGCCTTCAATCTTTCCCAGCATCAGGGTCTTTTCCAATGAATCAGTTCTTTGCATCACATGTGAAGTACTGGAGCTTCAACTTCAGCATTAGTCTTTCCAATGAATATTCAGGACTTATTTCCCTTAGGATTGACTGGTTTGATTTCCTTGCAGTCCAAGGGACTCTCAAGAGTCTTCTCCAACACCACAGTTCAAAAGCATCAAAACTTTAGTGCTCAGCTTTCTTTATGGTCCAACTCTCACATCCATAAATAACTATTGGAAAAACCATAACTTTGACTATATGGACCTTTGTTGGCAAAGTAATGTCTCTGCTTTTTAATATGCTGTCTAGGTTGGTCATAGCTTTTCTTCCAAGGAGCAAGCATCTTTTAATTTCATGGCTGCAGTCACCATCTACAGTGCTTTTGGAGTCCAAGAAAATAAAGTCTGTCACTATTTCCATAGTTTCTCCATCTAACTTGCCATGAAGTGATGGGCCCAGATGCCGTGATTTTCATTTTTTGAATGTCGAGTTTTAAGCCAACTTTTTCACTCTTCTCTTTCACTTTCATCAAGAGGCTCTTTATTTCCTCTTTGTTTTCTGACATAAGGGTGGTGTCATCTGCATATCTAAGGTTATTGATATTTCTCCTGGCAATCTTGATTCCAGCCTGTGCTTCATCTAGCCCAGCATTTCACATGATGTACTCGGCATAGAAGTTAATAAGCGGGATGATAACATACAGCCTTGATATACTCCTTTCCCAATTTGGAACCAGTCCATTGTTCCATGTCTGGTTCTAACTGTTGTTTCCTGACCTGCATACAGATTTCTCAGGAGGCAGGAAAGGTGGTCTGGTATTCCCATCTCTTGAAGAATTTTCCACAGTTTGTTGTGATCCACACAGTCAAAGGCTTTGGCATATCCATTGAAGCAGAAGTGGATGTTTTTCCGGAATTATCTTGCTTTTTCGATGATCCAATGGATGTTGGCAATTTGATCTCTGGTTCCTCTGCCTTTTCTAAATCCAGCTTGAACATCTGGAAGTTCACATACTATTGAAGCCTTGCTTGGAGAATTTTGAGCATTATTTACTAGCATGTGAGATGAGAGCAGTTGTGTAGTAGTTTGAACATTCTGTGATATTGTCTTTCTTTGGGATAGGAATGTCCTGTGGCCACTGCTGAGTTTTCCAAATTTGCTGGCATATTGAGTGCAGCACTTTCACAGCATCATCTTTCAGGATTTGNGTCCCATCACTTCATGGCAAATAGATGGGGAAACAGTGTCAGACTTTATTTTTTGGGGTTCCAAAATCACTGCAGATGGTGATTGCAGCCATGAAATTAAAAGATGCTTACTCCTTGGAAGGAAAGTTATGACCAACCTAGACAGCATATTCGGAGAAGGCAATGGCACCCTACTCCAGTAGTCTTGCCTGGAAAATCCCATGGACTGAGAGGCCTGGTAGGCTGCAGTCCATAGGGTCGCTGAGAGTCTGACACGGCTGAGCAACTTCACTTACACTTTTCACTTTCATGCACTGGAGAAGGAAACGGCAACCCACTCCAGTACTCTTGCCTGGAGAATCTCAGGGACAGGGGAGCCTGGTGGGCTGCCATCTATGTGGTCACACNGCAGTCCATAGGGTCGCTGAGAGTCTGACACGGCTGAGCAACTTCACTTACACTTTTCACTTTCATGCACTGGAGAAGGAAACGGCAACCCACTCCAGTACTCTTGCCTGGAGAATCTCAGGGACAGGGGAGCCTGGTGGGCTGCCATCTATGTGGTCACACAGAGTGGGACACGACTGAATTGACTTAGCAGTAGCAGCAGCAGACACATTACTTTGTGTAATGTTACTTTTTGTAAAAAAGCAGAGACATTACTTTGCCAACAAAGGTCCATCTAGTCAAGGCTGTGGTTTTTCCAGTAGTCATATATGGATGTGAGAGTTGAACTGTAAAGAAAACTGAGCACAGATGAATTGATGCTTTTGAACTGTGGTTTTGGAGAAGACTCTTGAGAGTCCCTTGAACTGCAAGGAGATTGAACCAGTTCCTCCTAAAGGAGATCAATCCTGGGTGTTCACTGGAAGGACTGATGCTGAAGCTGAAACTCCAATTCTTTGGCCATCTGATGTGAAGAAATGACTCATTTGAAAAGACCCTGATGCTGGGTATGATTGAGGGCAGGAGGAGAAAGGGATGACAGAGGATGAGATGGTTGGATGGCATCACTGACTCAATGGACATGAGTTTGAGTAAACTCCGGGAGTTGCTGATGGACAGGGAGGCCTGGTGTGCTGCGGTTCATGGGGTCACAAAGAGTCGGACACAACTGAGTGACTGAACTGAACTGAACTGACTGGTAATGCATTTGTATTTCTGATTCTTACGTCAGGAAGCCCTGTCTTTGTCAACCTCTTCAGACATGCTTTTGTGACATGTCCTGGCATCCTCTGTGGGTCAGGACCTGAGGATAACTCTCAGATAATGCTCTGTGACTAATGCCCCTTTCCCTATCACACTGCTGTAAATCAGGGGTGTGGGACAGCTCTGTGCTCTAACAGTCTGTCATCACTGGACTTAATAACTTTGGTCTCAGAGTTATTTTTCCCAATTTTTATTTATTTTTTGGCTTCACCAACTAGTGCGTGGGAATCTTAATTTCCCGACCAGGGATCAAACCCATAACCCCTGCAATGGAAGTTGGGACTCTTAACCACTGGTTGACCAGGGAAGTTCCTGGATGTAATAATTTTAAAGCAACTGGGTCTCTTTCCTCAGTTGCAGCAAAGGCTTCACGACATCAGAGGCATTGTCATTCCTAAAACACACACCAGGTGACTTTGTAGTCACTCTCAGTTTCCTTTGGATGTGGGTCCACCAAGACATCAGTATGAATGTGCTTAAAGGCATTTGGTAAACAAAGAGCTTCTACAAAAGTGCCAAATTCTCCTTTTTGTTTTGCATTTAAAAAAATCTTTATTTTATATCGGATAATAGCCGATTAAAAATGTTGTGATAGTTTCAGGCGGACAGCAAAGGGACTCAGCCATACATACACATGTATCCATTCTCCCCCCAAATCCCCTCCTATCCAGGCTGCCATATAACATTGAGCAGACTTCCCTGTGCTATATAGTAGGTCCTTGTTGGTTATCCATTTTAAATATAGTAGTGAATACCTGTCCACCCCCAACTCCCTAACTATCCCTTCCCCCAATCCTTCCCCTACCTCCCTGAAAAGCGCCAAATTCTACTTGACATTGTTTTTCAAAGAGTTGGAATATAATTTGAATTTTAATGCCAAGGGAAAAAATTAAAAGTGGAAGTCAAGAAAGGGAATTTGCAAGCAGAAATGAAACGAGTCAATCTAATTTCGAAGTCTGTCCTGAATCAAGGGTAAAATAACAAACAGGACTTGTGAAAAAAAGAGAATCTACTGTTTTTATAAGGAGTTCCACATCTAAAAGATGATAAATGGCACTTGAGAGGAAAAGCTGCATTAGAAAAGTTGTCTTGACAATGAACCCGTTCACATGCCTGTAGAGCTTGTCTCGTATGTCTGCTGTAGCCCACATACCAGTCTGTCCCTGATAGTAGCTGAAGGGTTATTTTTCTGAGAAAAAAAATCTGTTTGACTTAGAAGCTAGGAGAAAGGAGAGGGAGGCTCAGAGATTGGAATCCAAATGAGTAATAGAAAAACTTCAAATGCCACCGTGATGGGAAAAAGAAGAAGTCTTTGATCAGTGACACCTCCTCTTACGTTGCATTCCGTTCTATCTGATCTTCCACCTAAAATTCTTGGGCTGGATTAACACCATTGAGGTCAATTTAGAATCACGATAGAGAATGTGACCAAGGAAATTAAATCAGGAAAATGCCTTGTTGGGTGAAATTACCTCTGGAGGTCAAACCCTTGGAGCTGGGATGCTGGTGGCTCTGACGCTTCTGACACTGGCGGTGCCCCTTCCCTGGCACCAATGGGGCAGAAAGAATGAGGAGGGAAAGACCGAGTGCAAAGATGGGGGTGTACAGGTTAGTGTGGGTAGGAAGTAAGGGGCACACACAGATGGTGTTTGTGTGCACACACCCATGGAGGTGAGCGATGAAGAGTGAAACTCAGAACCTAAATGGTGGGGTGAACAGGTGCGGTCAGGTGACGTTCTGGCCAGTCGTTTTTGCTGCAGTATTTCCTTTGCTTCAGGATTCAGCTTTCTTTGTTGGTGATATCCCTTATTCAGAAGAAGTGTATAAGACATTGCAGTCTTTATAAGTGCCACTTGCAGTTATCAGTAAATGATCAGTCATGGCTGCTCACAAACAGGCATTTATGACGAGTACTTCAATATTGAGAAGCTGGACAAAATGACCTCTTGGGCTCTACCCCATGGATGTAATCGATCTTGGCAAACCTTCAGGCTGAGCTGGAGCACAGAGTGGAGTGCTTATCGCCTGTCTTGAACTATTTTGGAGGAACACAAATAACTGGTAAATTCTGGGAAGGCAGAGACGGGTTACTTTTTCTTCATCTCCATAGCACTGGGTGCAGGGTGGAGCACATAGTAGGTAGTCAGTAAACACTGACTGAATTAAGATCTTCTAACTTCAGATGCTTATAACACCAGGACACTTGAAACTGGGTCAGATCAAGGAAGGACTCTAAATAATGATCTTTAAGGGCCATTGTAAAATATGGTAAAAACAGAACAAAAATATTATAGTGCATTAGGTATTCTAAGTAATCCACAAATGACGAAAAGTTTACAAGAGGCTGTTTATAGGTTATAACCAAATACTGTGCCATTTAACACAAGAGATTTGAGCTTCCTGGGACTGTGGTGTCTGTGGGCATGGTGGCTCAGATTGTGAAGAATCCTCCTGTAGTGCAGGAGACCCGGGTTCAATCCCTGGGTTAGGAAGATCCTCTGGAGAAGGGAATAGCTTCCAGAGTTCCTGTCTGGAAATCCCTTGGATGGAGGAGCTTGGCGGGGCTATAGTCCATGGAATCTTGAAGAGTTGGGTATGACTGAGCTACTAACACTTTCACACAGATACCAAGGGGTAACTCTATACATCCCCCTGAAAGTGATGCTATAAATTGAAACATGTTCAAATCTGGATGGAGACGATCAAATTGAGGGGACATCTTTATATTATTACTGGGATCAGGGAGATGGAGAGAGAGAGAGAGTGAGCAAAAAAGGCTCACTCAGTCTAACTGTTAGGGATACATCTCAAAACAAAACAGGCAAAATGTTCTGCTCTCACGGAGCTTGCAGTGTGGAGGAGGAAAACACAGCAAATAAATATCTTATGGTGTGCTAGAAGATGCTAAATGCTAGGGAGGAAACCAAGGCAAGGAAAGGGATGGCCAGGAAGGGAATAACAGGATGCCGGAAGAGGGATGCAATTTTCAATACAGTGATGAGGGAAGGCTGCAAGGACAAGGTGATGTTTGAGTGAATCCTGAAGGTAGAAAAGGAAGCGAGCTATGCAAATAATTACACGGAATGCATTCCAGGCAGAGGGAGTAGCAGGCGCAAAGACTGAGGTCAGAGGCTGGATGGCTTGTTTAAGAAACAGCAAGCAGGGTACTTTCCTGGTGGTTCAGTGGCTAAGAATCCACCTTGCAATACAGGGGACATGGGTTTGATCCCTGGCTGGGGAACTAAGATCCCATATGTCATGGGATCTTGCACATTCTGGAGCCCACATGGAGCCAGAATGAATGATCCCGCATGCTTTAGCAACTATGCTACATGCTACAGCTAAGACCTGATGCAACCAAATAAATAAATTAATAAAAGGGAGAGACCCAAGCCTAGAAACAGAAAAGAAAAGAAACAGCCAGGAGACCAGCATCCCTGAAACTGAATGAGCCAGGGAAAGCATCGCAGGAAACGGGGTTAGAGAGGTTATAAGCCAAGGGATAAAAGTGTTACATTTTATCCAATTCCTTTTTTGCATGCCTCTGAAATGATTATGTGATTTTTTTCTCCTTTGATTTCTTAATGTAGAAAATTATGTTTATATTTGTCTATGTTAAATGCTGTCACCTTCCTGAAAGTGAAAGTGAAAGGGTTAGTCGGGTTAGTCGCTCGTGTCCAACTCTGCAACCCAATGGATTGTAGCCGGTCAGGCTCCTCTGTCCATGGGATTCTCCAGGCAAGAATACTGGGGTGGGTAGCTATTCCCTTCTCCAGGGAATCTTCCTGACTCAGGGATTGAATCCAGGTCTCCTGTGTGCAAGGCGGATTCTTTAGAGTCTGAGCTACCAGGGAAGATTTACCTGCCAGGGCTAAGCTAAATCTGATCATGATATGTGACTTTTCAATATAAACTAAATTTAGTTTGGCAATTTTTTTCAGGATATTTGAATCTATTTTCTTGAGTGAGTGGGGCCAATCATTTTACTTTTAATACCCCCAAAGTCATACTAGCCCTCATGGAATAGTGGAAAATGTTCCCTCATGGAAAGTCTTCCCTCATTTTTCACAGAAATTGTTAGCTCGGATTTACCCTTGTGTTTGTCAGCTTTCTTGTTTTCACTTCCTTCTTGCACCACAGACCTCCCTGATAGGAGTATTTGCTTTCTTCCTAGAATACATATTTTAGGAGTCCCTTTAGTAAAGTACTGCTGTGATAGAGTATCATACGTCTATTTCTTTGACAATGTCATTATTTTGCTTTCATTCCTTTTTTTCCACTTTCCTTTCTGAAAGACAGTTTTTCTGGGCTGATAGTCCTCAACTGACAGTTACTTTTCTCTCAGAACTTTGAAAATAGTATCAAACTTTGACTATGACCTGATTCATATCATACCAATTTTGTAAATGGACTAGGAGTAAACACAAAAATGATCATGAGCATAGAACCCACAAGATTGAAGTTCTCTGTCTGTCGCTCCTTGAATCAACTACCTTACCTCCCCAAAGAGAAGGCAACTCTCTTGAATTTTGTGTTTACCATCCCTTTACTTAAAAAAAACCCCCAGAAGTTGTAGAACCAAGATCAAACAACTGTGAGAATATGGTGATAGAACAGAAAATAAGTATTATTATATATATTTTCACTGGAAGAAAGAGTAATATAGCTGAAAAAATAAGACTAGGAAAGGAAATATGAGAAATGCCATTTCCTTATCTTTCATTATAGACAGTATTGCTTTTCTCTAAAATTAAAACATATACAGGTCTTTTATTTTTAACTTTTAATTTTACATTGGAGCAAACCAATTAACAATGATGTAACAGTTTCAGGTGCACAGCGGAGCAACTCAGTCATGCATATACATGTATCCACTCTTCCCAAAACTCCCCACCCATCCAGGCTGTCAAATATCACTGAGGAGAGATCCATGTGCTGTACAGTTGGTCCTTGATGGTTATCCTTTAAAAAATAGCAGTGTGTACAAAAACATGTACAGATCTTAAATGACTCCAATCTGTTTTTTACTTATAATTTCATAAAATGATACCAAGGGAATATTTCATGCAAAGTCAAGCACAATAAAGGACAGAAACAGTATGGACCTAACAGAAGCAGAAGATATTAAGAAGAGGTGGCAAGAATACACAGAGGAACTATACAAGAGAGACCTTGATGACACAGATAACCATCATGGTATGATCACTCACCTAGAGCCAGACATCCTGGAATGTGAAGTCAAGTGGCCCTTAGGAAGCATCACTATGAACAAAGCTAGTGGAGGTGATGGAATTCCAGCTGAGCTATTTCAAATCCTAAAAGATGATGCTATGAAAGTGCTGCACTCAAAACGTCAGCAAATTTGGAACACTCAGCAGTAGTCACAGGACTGGAAAAAGTCACTGTTTATTCCTATCCCGAAGAAAGGCAATGCCACGGAATGTTCAAACTACTGCACAGTTGCACTCATCTCACACACTATCGAAGTAATGCTCAAAATCTTTCAAGCGAGACTTCAATAGTACGTGAACTGAGAATTTCCAGATGTTCAAGCTAGATTTAGAAAAGGCAGAGAAACCAGGGATCAAATTGCCAACATCCATTGGATCATCGGAAAAGCAAGAGAATCCAGAAAAACATCTATTTCAATGAATATGCCAAAGCCTTTGACTGTGTGGATCACAACAAACTGTGGAAAATTCTTCAAGAGATGGGAATACCAGACCACCTTTCCTGCCTCCTGAGAAATCTGTATGCAGGTCAGGAAACAACAGTTAGAACCAGACATGGAACAATGGACTGGTTCCAAATTGGGAAAGGAGTATGTCAAAGCTATATATTGTCACCCCGCTTATTTAACTTCTATAGCAGAGTACATCATGTGAAATGCTGGGCTAGATGAAGCACATGCTGGAATCAAGATTGCTGGAAATATCAATATCCTCAGATATGCAGATGACACCACACTTATGGGAGAAAGTGAAGAAGAACAAAAGAGCCTCTTGATGAAAGTGAAAGAGGAGAGTGAAAAAGTTGGCTTAAAACTCAGCATTCAAAAAATGAAGATCATGGCATCTGGTCCTATCACTTCGTGGCAAATAGATGGGAAAACAATGGAAACAGTGACAGACTTTATTTTCTTAGACTCCAAAATCACTGCAGATGGTGACCGTGGCCATGAAATTAAAAGATGCTTGTTCCTTGGAAGAAAAGCTATGACCAATATTAAAAGTATATTAAAAAGCAGAGACATTACTTTGCTGACAAAGGACTGTCTAGTCAAAGCTATGGTTTTCCAGTGGTCATGTATGGATGTGAGAGTTGGACCATAAGAAAGGTGAAAACCAAAGAATTGATGCTTTTGAACTGTGTGTTGGAGAAGACTCTTGAGAGTCCCTTGGACTGCAAGGGGAGCCAACCAGTCCATCCTAAAGGAGATCAGTCCTGAATATTCATTGGAAGGACTGATGCTGAAGCTGAAGCTGCAATACATTAGCCATGTGATGCAAAGACCTGAATCATTAGAAAAGACCCTGATTATGGGAAAGATTGAAGGTGGGAGGAGAAGGGGATGACAGAGGATGAGATGGTTGGATGGTATCACCGACTAATGGACATGAATTTGAGCCAGCTCCAGGAGTTGGTGATGCACAGGGAAGACTGGCGTGCTGCAGTCCATGGGGTTGTAGACGCAGATAGGACTGAGTGACTGAACTGAACTGAACCGAACTGAGAGGTCTAGAAAAATATTTATCTAGACTTCAGCAATTCCTTAAGTTTCACTTTCTCTTCTCTTCTTTCTATAAAATTATAGCAAAATTAAATGTAATACTTTTTAATAAAAGTAAAAGTTATATTATGATCCTATTTTTATGAGTGTTTCTTCTATGTAGTTTATATATGATGGAGAGCTCCTAGAATGATATGCACTTTGATATTTATAACAATTTATTTCACGTCGTGGTGTTTGAGTTAAGATTTAGCTTTGTGTATTCCATGTTATTTGAATTCCTTGTTACTTGTAAACTACATTAAAAATGCAGCATCAGCAACTTCGCAGTGCATTCCTTATTGAGACAATTTCCCCCTCTTTATCTACTCCTTTGTTCATAGACTTAACCCTCAGCTTCACTTCTTTTCTTACTCCAGAAACTAGTCAGTATATGCAAGCTAATTATAGCTGTAGAATTTCATATCCTCAGAGTTCTGCCCTGCAGCGTGCGATATCGACAGAATGTGATCTGGAAATTCATACGTTAAAATCCTAACATTTGGTGTGATGGTATTACTAGCTGTGGATTTTGGGAGGTGATTAGGTCACTAGAGTGCTGCCCTCATAAGTGGAATTAACATCTTTTGTAAAAGCGACCCTGGAGAAATCCCTAGCCCCTTCCATCATGTGAGGATACAGTGAGAAGATCAATGGCTGTGAACCAGGAAGTGGGCTCTTACCAGACACTGAATCTGCCGGCACCTTGATCTTGGACTTCCCACCCTCCAGAACTGTGAGAAATAAACATCTGTTGTTTACAGGCCACCCAGTCTGTAGTATTTTTGTTATAGCAGCCTGAATGGATGGAGGCAGGGGTCTGGTCTGGCCTGAGCTGGACTTCTAGAGGTCATTTTCCTAATCTTGGAGTTTTACATTGTTTTTGTTGAGGTTGGTGACTTTTTAAAAATTAATTGTTATTGGAGTATAGTTGTTTCACAATGTTGTGTTAGTTTCTTCTGGTCAGCAAAATGAATCAGCTATACATATACGTATGTCCCCTCTTTTTTGAATCCAAAAGATCCTTCCCATTTAGGTCATCAAAGAGTGTTGGGTAGAGTTCTCTGTACTACATGATAGGTTCTCATTAGTTATTTATTTTATACATAGTAGTGTACACACATCAATCCAATCTCCCGATTCATCCCACCAAGATTAGTAATTTTAATCTGCCCCTATTGTTCTTCTACACAAATCTTTGTTCATAACTTTCTTTACTTCTTAGGATGAAATCTTAGAGGTAGGGTCAAAGCAAGTGACTTTTTTCTTAATGCTCATGATTTTATAAAGCCAAATTGATTTTCAGAAGGGTTATACTAATTGATGCTTTCACTAGAAGTATTTATAGAAATGCCTCTTCCTTAACTCTCTTGCCAACAGCCATCCTGTCTTTGTTTGACATCTGTCCCCATGTGATAATTAAAAATATATTAAATGC
The DNA here is from genome assembly GCA_006410615.1 of Neotragus moschatus. Lineage (NCBI taxonomy): Eukaryota > Metazoa > Chordata > Mammalia > Artiodactyla > Bovidae > Neotragus > Neotragus moschatus. Next base: position 1,848,940 of record SJYA01001210.1, on the reverse strand, counting down.
CTGTTTTAATTAGCATTTTTATTATTTGTAAGGTTGAATATTCTTCATATGATGATTGAATTTTTAAAATTTCCATGGAATTCTGTGAGTGGGCAGAACACATGATCATATTTATTTTTTAGAACTGTAATTTGGGTGGGAGTGTTGCAAATGGGTGGCTGGAGGAGCCTGGGTCAGGAATGCCAAAGGAGAACTCAGTGATGGGCTGCTGACAGATGATGAAGGCCTAAACCAGGTGGGGAATCCAGAGATCTGACAGCATTCCATCTCCACTTCTGAATTTTCAGGGTTCCTGAGCTCCTATTATTAATACATTTTCTACTTTGAAAAACTAGGACAGTAGCAGTGGTGGTGTTCAGCCACTCAGTCATGTCCAACTCGTTGTAAGAGCATGGACTGCAGCACTCCAGGCTTCCTTGTCCTTTACCAACTCCCGGAGCTTACTCAGACTCATGTCCATTAAATCGGTGACGCCATCCAACCATCTCATCCTCTGTCATCCCCCTTTCCTCCTACCTACAATCTTTCCCATAATCAGGGTCTTTTTAATGAGTCGGCTCTTCACATCAGGTGGACAAAGTATTGGAGCTTCAGCTTCAGCATCAGTCCTTTCAATGAATATTCAGGATTGATTTCCTTATTGACTGGTGTGGATCTCCTTGCAGTCCAAGGGACTCTCAAGAGTCTTCTCCAACACCACAGTTAAAAAGCATCAATTCTTCGGCTTTCAGCCTTCCTTATGGTCCTACTCTCACATCCATACATGACTACTAGAAAAACCATAGCTCTGACTATACAGACCTTTGTTGGCCAAAAAAAGTCTCTGCTTTTTAATATGCTGTCTAGGCTGGTAATAGCTTTTCTTCCAAAGAGAAAGTGTCTTTTAATTTCATGGGTGCAGTCAAAATATGCAGTGATTTTGGTGTCCAAGAAAATAAAGTCTGTCACTGTTTCCATTGTTTTCCCATCTATTTGCCATGAAGTGATGGGACCAGATGCCATGATCTTTATTTTGTGAATGTTGAGTTTTAAGCCAGCTTTTTCACTCTCCTCCTTCTCTTTCATCAAGAGGCTCTTTAGTTCCTCTTTGTTTTCTCCCATAAGTGTGGTGTCATCTGCATATCTGAGGTTATTGATGTTTCCCCCAGCAATCTTGATTCCAGCTTGTGCTTCATCTAGCCTGGCATTTCGCATGATGTACTGTGCTATAGAAGTTAAATAAGCAGGGTGACAATATACAGCCTTGACATACTCCTTTCCCATTTTGAAACCATCTGTTGTTGCGTGTCTGGTTCTAACTGTTGCTTCTTGACCTGCATACAGGTTTCTCAAGAGGCAGATCAGGCAGTCTGGTATTCCCATTTCTTGAAGAATTTTCCACAGCTTGTTGTGATCCACACAGTCAAAGACTTTGATGTATCCACTGAAGCAGAAATAGACATTTTTCTGGAACTCTCTTGCTTTTTCTATGATCCAGTGGATGCTGGCAATTTGATATCTGGTTTCTCTGCCTTTTCTAAATCCAGCTTGAACATCTGAAAGTTCTCAGTTCGTATACTGCTGAAGCTAGGTTGGAGAATTTTGAGCATTACTTTGATAGTGTGTGCTGCTGCTGCTAAGTTGCTTCAGTCGTGTCCGACTCTGTGCGACCCCATAAACAGCAGCCCACCAGGCTCTGCTGTCCCTGGGATTCTCCAGGCAAGAACACTGGAGTGGGTTGCCATTTCCTTCTCCAATGCATGAAAGTGAAAACTGAAAGTGAAGCCACTCAGTCGTGTCCAACCCTCAGCGACCCCATGGACTGCAGCCTTCCAGGCTCCTCTATCCATAGGATTTTCCAGGCAAGAATATTGGAGTTGGGTGCCATTGCCTTCTCCATGATAGAGTGTGAGATGAGTGCAATTATGTGGTAGTCTGAACATTCTTTGGCATTGTCTTATTTGGAATTGAAATGAAAACTGACCTTTTACAATTCTGTGGCCACTGCTGAGTTTTCCAAATTTGCTAGCATATTGAGTGCAGTGTTGTCACAGCATCATCTTTTAGGATTTGAAATAGCTCAGCTGGAATTCCATCACCTCCACTAGCTTTGTTCGTAGTGGTGCTTTCTAAAGCTCATTTGACTTCACACTCCAGGATGTTTGGCTCTAGGTGAATGATCACACTATCAAGGTTATCAGGGTTATTAAGATCTCCTTTGTATAGTTCTTCTGCGTATTCTTGCCACCTCTTCTTAATATCATCTACTTCTATTAGGTCCATACTGTTTCCATCTTTGCATGAAATATTCCCTTGGTATCTCTAATTTTCTTGAAGAGATCTCTAGTCTTTCCCATTTTGTTGTTTTCCTCTATTTCTTTGCATTGATCACTTAGGAAGACTTTCTTATCCCTCCTTGCTCTTTTTTGGAACTCTGCATTCAGATAGGTATATCTTTTCTCCTTTGTCTTTTGCTTCTCTTCTTTTCTCAATTATTTATAAGGCCTCCTCAGTCAGCCATTTTGCCTTTTTGCATTTCTTTTTCTTGGGGATGGTTTAGATCACCACCTCCTGAACAATGTTATAAACCTTCATGCATAGTTCTTCATGTATTCTGTCTTTAAGATCTAATCCCTTGAATCGATTTGTCATTTCCACTGTATATCGTAAGGATTTTATTTAGGTCATACCTGAATAGTGTAGTGGTTTTCTCTACTTTCTTCAACTTAAGTCTAAATTTGGTAATAAGGCGTTCATGATCTGAGCCACAGTCAGCTCCCAGTCTTGTTTTTTCTGACTGTATAGAGCTTCTCAATCTTTGGCTGCAAATTTGTAATTAATCTGATTCCTTCTTTTGGTGTTGACCATCTGGTGGTGTCCATGTATAGAGTCGTCTCTTGTGTTGTTGGAAGAGGGTGTTTGCTATGACCAGTGCATTCTCTTAGCAAAACTTTGTGGGCCTTTGCCCTGCTTCAGTTTGTACTCCACATCCAAACTTGCCTTTTACTCCAGGTGTCTCTTGAATTCCTATTTTTGCATTCCAGTCCCCTATGATGAAAAGAACATCTTTTTTGGGTATTAGTTCTAGAAGTTCTTGTAGGTCATCATAGTACCATTTGACTTCAGCTTCTTTGGCATTAGTGATTAGGGGATAGGCTTGGATTACTGTGATACTGAATGGTTAGCCTTGGAAACAAACAGACCATTTTGTCATTTTTGAGATTGCACCCACTGCATTTCAGACTCTTTTGCTGACAATGAGGGCCACTTCATCTCTTCTGAGGGATTCCTGTCCACAGTAGATTCCAACCCACAGTAGTAGATATAATGGTCATCTGAATTAAGTTCACCCATTCTGGTCCATTTTAGTTCACTGATTTCTAAAATGTCGATGTTCACTCTTGCCATCTCCTCTTTGACCACTTCCAATTTACCTTGATTCATGAACCTAACATTCCAGGAGGTTCCTAGGCATACTGTTCTCTCAGCATCAGACTTTACTTTAACCACCAGGCACATCCACACCTGGGTGTTGTTTCCCCGTTGGCTCAGCTGCTTCATTCCTTCTGGAGCTATTTCTCCACTCTTCTCCAGTAGCATATTGGGCACCTACCAACCTGGGGAGTTCATCTTTCAGTGTCCTATCTTTTTTGTCTTTTCATACTGTTCATGTGGTTCTCAAGGCAAGAATGCTCAAGTGGCTAGCCATTCCCTTCTCCAGTGGGCCACGTTTTGTCAGAACTCTCCACCATGACCCGTCCAGTAGTAATGCTTTGATCCAACTAATCTCATGATGCTCTATTTAAATTTGGGGAGATTTTATAATTCTCCTGAGAGGTCCATTTCTTCGCTTCCCATCTACAGAATCAATAACTCAGAAAGGAATTTGACTGCAAGATGATGAATTATGTCCCCCCATGACTTGGCAATAGTGGTAAAGATCCCGCCTGCCAATTCGAGAGCCTGTAAGAGATACAGGTTTGATCCCTGGGTCAGGAAGATCCCCTGGAGGAGTGAGTTGCAACCCACTCCAGTATTCTTGCCTGGAAAATCCCACGGACAGAGGAACCTGGAAGGCTAGAGTTCATAGAGTTGCACAGAGTTGGACATGACAAGCATCTTAGCACAGCATAGCAGCACAGCACACGTGGCTCTTGCACTGGAAAAGTGGAAAAGGATTCTGTAGGTCCAAACAAGCTGAAGAAATACATTGATCTGCTACTGGCTTTTGCTAGTATTGATTAGTCTCTTGGCTTTGACTTTAAAGCCCTTCCATGTTACATTTTTAAAACAGGGAAATGAAACATACATAGTCAGGTTTTAGCCAAAGCGAACCCTGATGAAAAAAACGACCAGCCCTCTGTAATTCTGAGCTGAATTGTAATTCTTTGTTCTCTGTAGACTTCAGATAAAAGGATTCATGTGGAATGGTAGATAGTGCAGTTTTAATTTGGATCATCTGGACTTACTGCTGGATTTTACACCAGCCATGCTGAGAGGCAGGGTCTTTGTTTTCAGCAATTATCAAACTAAGCCTAATTAAACTTGCTTGGCTTTGATGTGCTGTAATGTTTTCCATAATTTTATATTCTGAACCATTTTCCTAAGTCCTTGTTTGAAATCAAGGATAGACTGTGGATTCATTTTCTATCTGTCATGCCATGATTTCGTATGTATCTAATCAGGTTTTCAGATGCTTACTTTGGGTTGATAGAATTCAACATGCTTCTTGTGCTTTTGCAATTTGGATGCATGGAATTGTTTTTAGATAAAATATGCTAATATACTAAATACAGTAGATACATGTGAAAGGAAAGTGCAAAGATTTTCAATCCTACCAATTAAATATAGATCTTAAACCGTAGAATACACTCTTCTGTCTTGTAAAATGCAATTGATTTCCCTTTTCCTTGTGTTATTCCTTAAGGGGACTCTTGTTTTTTTTTAAAAAGCTCATCTGGTCCAGTTGACTCCACGTATATTTCGTTTGTTGTCTGTTTTGCATTTACAAGTTGTTTATTACCCACTTAGTGGTGCTTCTATTGGATCTCTTTTGTTTTATGGGTGCTAGCATACAATATGTAAGTGTTCTTTAAGGAGCGTTTTTCTCTACCATGAAATAGAAAAAATTTAAAGGCACATTTACTTCATTCAGCTAGTACCCTACTTGGGGTTCCTGTTAGTCTCCATGTTCTCCTCTGCCTTTAAAAAGGGGTCGATTGTTCTTATTATTTTATCCTAATTTCCTGTAACTTTTAGCCTATCAGTTGGAATGGGGAAAGACTACAAAAACCTGATCAGTTATGTGGCATGAATTCTTCCTTCAGCCAGTATGTGAAGGGAACTTTGATATGAAGAGCCTTTTAAGCATCTTTGAACAAAGTAATGCTTCTCTCTGAGATTTGTCTTCAAGAAGTATTACTCTTATCTGTTTCTATAAAAAAAAATGAGGAAAACATAGAGCTAAACTATTATCGATATTAAAAAATCTCAGTTTGAGAATATTTTTAAAAAACTTTGTGTTGAAATATATATAATACACATAGAGAAAAGGGCATGTATTGTGAGCACAGAGGTCAGTGTATTTTTACAAATTGAACACACTTGTTTTAACCAGTACTCAGACTGAGAGAATATCACCAGCACCCCAGAATACTCACATGTTGCTAATCAGTCTTTGAGTCCCACCAACTTACGCCCGGACACCCACTTTCCTGATGTCTAACGACACAGCTTGGTTCGGCCTGCTTCCTCGCATTATATATATGAATTATATGGCATGCATCCCTCGACGTCTACCTTCTTTCATCCAACAGCTTATGTGTAGGATTCATCGGATTGTTGAGTGTTGGTATAGATGTTCATTCTCATTATTTGTGGTTTTCCATTGTACTGACTATACCACAATTTATTTATCCTTTTTACTGTTGAAAGGCAGCTTTATGTAGGGGTGGTGGTGATGAGAAGGCTTGGAAGGAGGGGTCACATGACTTCACCTTTACTTCTGTAGACCAGTACCTGATTAGCAGAAATCGTACGCAAGCTAAATAGATTTGGCAGTATCCTCTAAGTGTTTACTCATTCTAGAAGTGAGTACCTTGAGGACAGGGACTAGCTTTGTTTACCCTCCTTCTCCCCCACTAACTCAGTGCCTCCTACAAAGGTAATTCAGCGAAAGGTGATAGGTTTTAAAACAGCTTGCCCAAATAGAGACATAATTAAATGCAATCAAGAGGATGTAATGGAGAAGGAAATGGCAACCCACCCCAGTATTCTTGCCTGGAGAATCCCATGGATGGAGGATCCTGGCGGGCTACAGTCCATGGGGTTGCAAAGAGTTGGACACAACTGAGGCGACTTAGCACAAGAGGATATAAAACATGAGACATGAAAAAAATAGTTTAGGACTTTCCAGAAGCAGAGCCCACTAAAAGATAGAGAAAGCAGAAGAAGACATAACGTGAAACAGCATAAAACAATACTTATTTATCTTGCTATCACATAAGTGAGTTTAATTAAAGAGACTTTGTGGGGCTCTAGTAAATCCTCTGATAAAACATATAAATAAAACAATGGTTGGGTTTGCTATTCTCTTGCTCACTGCTACACAGTAACTTCCCCTGAACTCCCATATTTGAATCTTTGGTCATTTTAAATGTGTTTTTTTAATTCACATGATTTTTTTTTTCTTCAAAGCATCTGAACTGAAGAAAGCAATAATTGTATAAAGTTGATGTTCATCACAGCCATGCAAATGTTTGGTATTTCAACCAATTTTGCTTTTCTAGTTTGTTTTTTGTATCAGGCTTTACTGTGGATTCTATCAAATCTAGTTTATTTATTTCTTTCTTTATTTTGGTAAACACATGATAACTTCTATTATTTTTTCATTTCTTATAGTGACTTGATTGAAGCTGCTCCACAATCTCAATAATCAGTACACTAATATGTGAATAATCGTTGCCATATCCCAGCAAGTGGTAGGAAGATAATTGTAGAACTAATACCAGTGAAATACATAAATTATTCATTGAAACATCTAGTGCCTATTTAATGTATTGCTGCATTCTCCTAGCAAAACATAAGATGCTTTATTGGAGTCTCTCATTTTGATTTAAAAAATTAAGATGACCCGTTCTTTCTGACAATTTTTACATCCTATTCTCTTTGAATTTTTTTTACAGTAACATTAAAAAAGAACTAGAGTCTATAGAGAATAATCAAACACTGGAAAACACCACTGAACATCATTGCTGCTACTGCTGCTGCTAAGTCACTTCAGTCGTGTCCGACTCTGTGCGACCCCATAGACGGCAGCCCAGCAGGCTCCCCCATCCCTGGGATTCTCCAGGCAAGAACACTGGAGTGGGTTGCCATTTCCTTCTCCAATGCATGAAAGTAAAAAGTGAAAGTGAAGTTGCTCAGTCGTGTCGGACTCCTAGCAACCCCATGCTGCAGCCCACCAGGCTCCTCCGTCCATAGGATTTTCCAGGCAAGAGTACTAGTAATATTCAAATAATATAATATTTGGATATCCTAGTAAGTACTCCACAGAATATTGTGTTGGCATTGCCATTATTTTTTACCTGATGAGAGCATTATTTTTACTGATGATCATATTTTCATTTATGTTTTTTTTTATGGCTGCTCCATGTGCCACGTGGGATCTTAGTTCCCTGACCAGGAATGGAACCCTCTCCCCCTGCAGTGGAAGAGCAGAGTCTTAACCAGTGGACCACCAGGGAAGTCTTAGCATTGCCAAGTGAAGGATTCATTTGTTTCCAAAACTTATTTCTTAGCATTTCACTCACAGAACTTACTTACACAATGTATTCTATGCATTCAAACTTAATAATATTCATTTTGTTTGCAAGCATAGTTTACCATTAATAGCAGACTAGACCCAGGAGACATACTTACAACAGGAGACACACTTACAACACACTCACAAGCAGACCCACTCATGACAAATGTGACCTCTTTCTTTCTGCATGTCCTATCCTGGTTCCCAGAAACATCAAAACTTATTGTGGTCAAGCCTAGTTGCTCTTGCTTTTAACTTGGTGTCAATGCGTTGCTTCAAACTCTGTCTGATGATTGTTAAGCATTAATTCTCACAGGAGAAATCTCATTTTCTAGATTTTTTTAAAGAGTCTGCCTACAGCGCAGGAGACCCAGGTTTGATCCCTGGGTTGGGACTATCCCCTGGAGAAGGAAATGGCAGCCCACTCCAATATTCTTGCCTGGAGAATCCCATGGACTGAGGAGCCTCGCAGGCTACCGTCAATGGGGCCACAAAGAGTCAGACACACCTGAGTGACTAACATTTTCACTTCTTAGGATTCAGAAAAAGGGGCCTAATATACTGTCCAGAAGGAGCCCTTCCTAAAGGAAGGCAGGCACACTGGTTGGACCTTAAAACAATGCCTTAGTGTTCGGAGCACTGGGATGCTTCTGAGCACAGTTGGAATCTCCCTTGGGAATGGTCCTCTAGGGCAGCTCCTTTGGACTCTGAGTTCCGTGGAAAGAAGGGGCTGAAGCCAGAACACAGGGGGATGTCTTTGCTGTAGGCTCTGCAGCAAATGTTCTAGAACACTGTATGAACGGCGGCGGGAGGTGGGGCTGGTATTTTATGAGCATAAGGAGACAGTACACGCAGTACTAACATTCAGCCTCTCTGGTGAGCCCCAGGGGTAGAGGCAGAAGGGAGAGCTTCATGTGGGCTTGTGAGTAGCTAGGTGTGAAAGGCCAGTGTCTCTCTTGGGTCAGAAAAGCATGAAAATGGTAGCTATCCTATTGGTATTGGAAGAATTTGCTCACTAGCATTGTCAAAAGTGAAAGTGAAGTCGCTCAGTCCTGTCCGACGCTTTGCGACCTCATGGACTGTAGCCCACCAGGCTCCTCTGTCCGTGGGATTCTCCAGGCAAGAATACTGGCGTGGGGTGCCATTTCCTTCTCCAGGGGATCTTCCCGACCCAGGGATCGAACCCGGGTCTCCCGCATTGTAGGCAGACGCTTTACCCTCTGAGCCACCAGGGAAGCCCACTAGCATCGTCAAAGATACCTGGAAATTACAAGAAATAACTAAGGAGACTTTCTTTTTCCCCTAACCACGGATCAAAACTGTACCCCCTGTATTGAACCACTGGACCACCAGAGAAGTCCCACGAAGGAGGTTTTCCGAGGCATTGGAAGTTTTATAATAGAGGGTGAGAGAAATATGACTGTGAATACGATCACTGATCACTCCTGGTATCATCATAGCAATGTCTGACTTGGGAAACTGAAAAGAACAAAACCCTGCATAATGAATGACTATGACCCTTGGCATACAGAGCTCTCCTGTACTTTCACTAACAAAGGACTGTAAGACTGTAATCAGCAAATGGCTGCCCATCTCTGTGCTATCATATGTGCTGGGTATAGAAATGCTGGAAAAGGCCATTCATGCTTCTTTGCACAGCCAGAAAAGGATCAACCACTGCTTTCTTCTAAGGCTTAAGATGAGACTAGCAGCCCTTTGAGTCTTTGCAAGTCTATGATAATCTTGAAAGACTTCTGGGAGGCACTGAAAAATGCCCGGGGATATTTGATCAAAGTTTGCTTTGTTTTTAATTTTTTTTGGAGTATGGTTATTTTGCAATGGTGTGTTAGTTTCTACTGTATGACAAAGCGAATCAGCTATACATATACAGCTGGATTTGGATTTCCTTCCCATTTAGTTGACTGAGATTTTGATTTAAGTTCTTTAAAAGAGTTGAGGCCCATCAAGGATTATGCCACACAGTCTACCACCTTTTACCTTTGAGTCTGTTTCAGAGCATAAGGCATGGTCTGTACCTTCTGTCTTCATTAGAACTGCTCCCAGAGATGCTGTACCTAGTTTAAGCAAGATGATGAACAACCATTTTCGGGAATGATAGCATGATCACCTCATACAAGGCAATGTATGAGTAGTCATGTTGAAATCTTGTGTATGATTTAATTTCCCTAGCATTGTCTCATAGGCATTCTTCAATATTTCCCCTCCCCATTAATCCTTCAGATGGCATCAGCCTGAAGAGAAAATGACCTATGGAGGTGACATATTATAAGCCAGAGTATTCAATAGTCAATGACCCAAGCCATTCGTATTCATATTACTGCAGACAAACACATAGATCTAAGTCTTAAGCAGACATTTCACCACTGCATACATATGTAAGCCACACACAGAAGAAGGCACGAGAGAGGAAAGCAGTTAAACTCCATGGGGCAGTGGGGGTCTGCTTTGAACTCCAGTTGCAGTGAAAGAAGAGGGTGGGGGGAAGAGGGTGGGGAGTTTCATGGTGGAGGCAGGGCATAGTCTTAGGAAAAATGGCTGCTGCGTGGTGGGGGCGTGTTTCAGGCTGTACTTGGAATTAAAGGCCGTTAGGTCATTTAAGGACGAGCAGAGGATGTGCGGAGTGAAGGCCAGGTGTAGAGTCGCTCAGCGTTGGAGGGGAATCACCTCCACAGCATTTTCTACATTTCTTAGTTCTGTGAAAGGCAAACAAGGAAAGACATCACAAGAGCAGTAAAAATGCTCTTAATATTTTTGATGCTTAAAGCTGGCAGAGTGAGTTTTGAGCAACTGTGGATGGCACCTAGGAGAACTTTGAAACCAGAAAGCAAATGGACTATTATGAGACCTGCGGGAAAAGCAGGCAGCAAGACACCTTTGTTCCGCTAGACGCCCAAACCAGACCCCGACTCACTATTCCTCCTCTTGCCTTCAAATGAGTTGTATCCAGTTTTTTTTTTTTCTCTTAAGAATTATATTGCTATGGACATTTTATACATATTTCCTGGTACATTTGTCCAAGAATTTCTATAAAATGATACCAGATTGTTTTAAAAAGTGATTGAGCTGATATTAAAATCACACACACTGTATGAATCTTCTGTTAGGTAAAAATGTAAAAGACATGTTTGGGACAAGTGGGAAAATTTGGCTATGGAATGAATATCAAGTGATACTGTGGAATTACTGTTAATTTTAAAAGTATGAATGGTATTGGAGTCATGTTTGAAAATGTCCTTTCTTTATTCTTTAAGAGCATTTAGGAGTGAAGTGACAAGATATTCATTATTCATTTTCTTTCTTTTTAAAATTTATTTTTTAAAATTGAAGTGAAGTAATTTGGGGGGACTTCCCTGGTGGCTCAGATAGTAAAGAGTCTTCCTGCAACGAGGGAGACCTGAGTTCAGTCCCTGGGTAGGGAAGATCTCCTGGAGAAGGGAATGGCAACCCACTCTAGTATTCTTGCCTGAAGAATCCCATGGACAGAGGCGCCATTAACAATGGGCAGTTTCTTGTGCTATACAGTAAGTCCTTGTTGGTTATCCATTTTAAATCTAGCAGTGTGTACCTGTCCGTCCCAAACTCCCTAACTACCCCTTCCCCCGACCCTTCCCTCTGGGAACTATAACACACAGCACCATTTCTAATAGCAAGAACATGATTCTAAAACAACTCAAGGGTTCAACAGTACAACATTAGATAAATATAGGTTATTCCTTAGGTGGAATACTCTGCACCATTTGGTAAAAACTGCACTGTACAAGGGAGAAGGCAATGGCACCCCACTCCAGTACTCTTGCCTGGAAAATTCCACTGGCGGAGGAGCCTGGTAGGCTGCAGTCCATGGGGTCGCTAAGAGTAGGACACGACGGAGCGACTTCCCTTTCACTTTTCACTTTCATGCATTGGAGAAGGACATGGCAACCCACTCCAGTGTTCTTGCCTGGAGAATCCCAGGGACGGGGGAGCCTGGTGGGCTGCCGACTATGGGGTCTCACAGAGTCGGACACGACTGAAGCGACTTAGCAGCAGCAGCGGCAGCAGCAGCAGCACTGTACAAGTATGTCTGTTGACAATGAGAGATGTTTATGGTATTGCTTAGTTAATAAACCATGTTGTAATAGTGCATGTATAATGCAGTCTCATTTGTGTGAAAAATAGATAAATATAAGTGACACTTGAAAGAACGCTCACCAAAATATTAACGGTATTTATCTCTGGGTGGCAGAATTATGTATGATTTAAGCATTATTTCTGCTTGTCAACAATTTCTAGTCTTTCTACAAGGAACATATATTTCTAGTGAAATGAAAAAGAAATATATGTTGTATGAAAAAAGTTCTTTTAGGATATGAATCCCAGTCAGCCAGTTGACCTCATAAAACTCTGCCATAAATATTTAACCAATCAGTTCAGGTGCAGAGTCAGCTTCGTTCAGGGAAGGAGCCCAAGCTCAGTTATTAATATCTATGTATGCTTAGTCGCTCAGTTGTGTCCAACTCTTTGCAACCCCATGGACTGTAGCCACCAGGCTCCTCTATCCATGGGATTTCCCAGGCAAGAATACTGGAGTTACCTACCAGTTTTTAAAGACAGATTTTTAAAAAATGTTATAGAAGTCCATTTCTTTTTTTCCTGGAAACTTGTGCTATAGAACAGTAATAAGCAGATAAGGAATGATCAGACCATGAATATGGCATTATTTTATTGCTTCAGTTATTGTAAGGGTCAACCTCACTGGAGAGTATGGGTTGCATTTAACCCAGGGGAAGACATAAACCACCAGAGCTCTCACCTTGAATGGTCTGTTCTGCTCCTGGACATATGGAACAGGTACCAGAACTTAAACACTTAGATGAGTGCTCTTGAAGAGGCATGTTTGATGATGTTGTCATTAATCAAAGCCTTTTTGGAGAAGCCTTTTTTGATCCATAACAACGGCAGTCATTTGGAAGCACCATGCTTCTGTGACTGCTCTATATGCACTGTTTCTTTTTTAAAAATTTTAACTGGAGGCTAATTACTTTACAATACTGTGGTGGTTTTTGCCATCCATTCACATGAAAATCAGATCATCCCTAATCTTAAAGGACAGTTAAAAAGAAACAATGCATTCACATGTACACCCATGGCTGATTCACGTGAATGCGTTGTTTCTTTTTAACCATCCTTTAAGATTAGGGATGATCAGATTTTACTGAGGAGACAGGCTTGGAGAGGTTAAGCCACTTGTGTTTGTGTGTGCTTAGCTGTTTTAGTCACCTCCTGCTCTTTGCGACCCTAGGGGCTCCTGGGGTCCCTTTGCCACCCGCCAGGCTTCTCTGTCCATAGGATTCTCCAGGCAAGAATACTGGAGTGGGTTGCCATGCCCTCCTCCAGGGGATCTTCCCAACCCAGGGATCAAACCCAAGTCTCTTTCGTCTCCTGCACTGGCAGCTGGTTTCTTTACCCCTAGAGCCACCTGGGAGGACCATTAAGCCACTTACTCCAGGTCAAATAGTAAGTGGCAAAACCGATTTCAGACGCTTTCTTTCTTCCTCGCTTCAAATCAAGTGCAGGAACTTGGTCAAGCAAGAACACTGGAGTGGGTTGCCATTTCCTTCTCCAATGCAGGAAAGTGAAAGTGAAGTAGCTCAGTCGTGTCTGACTCTTTGCAACCCTGTGGACTGCAGCCTACCAGGCTCCTCCACCCATGGGATTTCCCAGGCAAGAGTACTGGAGTGGGGTGCCATTGCCTTCTCCATAGCCAAGCATGTTTGACCTAAAATATGAGTGCTCAGTTTACTCACCTGCTATGCTCTCCATGTTCTGCTCAGAAAGACTTCAGAGTTGAAGATTTGCCACTTCGGAGTAATAAACAATAGAATGTACATCAGGGGGCTGTCCTGGTGGTTCAGAGGTTACGACTCTGAGCTTCCATTGCAGGGAGCACAGGTTTCACCTCTGGTCAGGGAACTAAGATATGCAAGTCACACGGTGCAGCTCTGCACCTCCCTCCTCCCCTCAAGTGTACATCAGGTTCTGAAGACCTGAATCTTTGACGTGTCCCCCAAATGAAACAAAGAACAGCTAATCATCAGAACTGCTGTTTAACCTGCTAAGAAATAGCTGTGAAGGACACTATGTATTTGAATAATTCCAAGTCTTCTTGTGAAAGACAATTCACTGTTTTCTTGAAAATTCTGTCACCTGAAACTAACATGACCTTGTAAAGCAACCACACTTCCATTCAAAAAAATTTCCCCTCTTTGATTCTGTTACTTTGAGAGTCTGAGAGTTTTTAGAAAATCCACAGCTTTATATGTATGGAATCTAGAAAGATGGTCCTGATGAACCAGTTTGCAGGGCAGCAGTGGAGATGCAGACCCAGAGCACAGACTTGTGGGCCCCAAGGTGGGGGAGGAGAGAGCGGGATGAATGGAGAGAGCAGCATGGAGGCACGTGAAGTGAAGTGAAATGAAAGTCGCTCAGTTGTGTCCGACTCTCTGCAGCCCCATGGCCTATGCAGTCCGTGGGATTCTCTAGGACAGAATACTGAAGTGGGTAGCCTTTCCCTTTTCCGGGGGATCTTCTCAGCCCAGGGATCGAACCCAGGTATCCTGCACTGCACGTGGATTCTTTGTCAACTGAACCACAAGGGAAGCCCGGAAACATATACAGTAGATAGCCTGTGGGAATTTGCTGTATGACTCTGGGAGCTCAAACCCGGGCTCTGTGACAACCTAGAGGGACGATTTAACAGTAAATATATATTTTTTAAAGCAGAAAAAATAATCCAGAGACATTTTGAGTCAGAGACATTAGACCTTATCCCTTAGCATCTGTGTGACCTTGGGCTTGTCATTCACCTGTTCTGAGGCTGAATTCCACCACCTTTGAGGCAAGTCTTACACCAACTTCATTACGTTGTTCTGAGGATTAATATTTGGGCACCCAGTCTCTTTTGCCTGGCCTAGGGAATCATTTTTCATGGGGCCTGAGCACCGAGATTACCTCCTCCCATAAAGTAGTTTTGATCCTCTATGGCTGATTAAATCACAGAGGTAGTATCTTTCAATGCAAGTTTTATATATATATATATGAAATGAGGTGCCAAGTTAACAGCCCAAGAAAACAGAAGGCTTATGTTTTTCCACATAATAAAACTGTGAGGAAATGAGTCAGGCCCGCTTTCCAGCCCCTGCAGGAGCACAATGTGTCTGTAAAACGCCACGGACTCGCAGTGTCTTCTTTAAGACACAGTGAGTGAGGAGTTGCATGCTCCAGATCATCCAGAAATTTGCTTGAATCTGTAGCTAAACTCTGAAAGCCAGGTCTGTTCGGTTCAGCACTTGCACAGGAATTCTATTATGCAGCAGACACTGAGGATGAAAGGTTCAGAAATAAATAAGCCCACCTCCCCCAACAGAATCCTCAGTCTGGGGGGAAGCGGGTGAGAGAGGCACACGCAGACCCTTTTAATTGTCTGTGGCAGAGCAAGGATAGAAGACTTACCAGGATGTGCTAGGAGTCCAGAGGAGAGATATTTAACTGATTCAC
Source organism: Neotragus moschatus (assembly GCA_006410615.1). NCBI lineage: Eukaryota > Metazoa > Chordata > Mammalia > Artiodactyla > Bovidae > Neotragus > Neotragus moschatus. The sequence continues at coordinate 1,833,600 of SJYA01001210.1, read as the reverse complement.
ATACGAAGAGTGAGGCTGATCGATGCTGCCAACAGCAATACAGATCTTGATGAAGCTCCCAAGTGGGCTTCAAGAACATAATGCAGACATCACCTGGGGAGAAAAGGGTCCTAATTCCTCCAGAGGGTTAGCCCCATCCCCATAGCCACCTCCCACATGAGTGTCAAAGGAGCTACTCAGGACTACCCTGGTGGTCCAGTGTTTAAGAATCCACCTGCCAATGCAGGGGACATGGGTTCGATCCCTGGTTCAGGAAGATCCCACATGCCACAGGACAGCTAAGCCCGTGTGCCACAGCTACTGAAGCCTGAGCCCTAGAGGCCGTACTCTGCAACAAGGGAAGCCACCACCGTGAGCAGTCCATGCACCACAACTCTTGGGTAGCCTCCATTTGTCACCACTAAAGAAAGCCTCTGTGCAGCAACAAAGACCCAGCCCAGCCAAACATAAAAATAAACAGATTAACAAAAGAGGGGGAGCTGCTCAGCCAACCCAGGACAAGGCCTCAGCTTTGGGGATCTGAGAAGGAGAATGAGCACGTGACTTTCTCTGTCACACCTGCTATAAGACACACGCTGAAGGGGAAAAGTGAGCCAGGCATGACCTGTCTTCCAGAAGCTTGCAGTCTAGTAGGGTGGGCTAGTTCCACAGAGCTGCCATGACAAATTATAAGCTGGGTGACTTAAAAGCATGGAAATGTATTCCCTCGCAACTGTAAAGGCTGAAAGTCCAAACAATGCGTCTGCAGGGCCATGATCCCTCTTAGACTCTGGGGTGGTCCTTCTTGGCCCTTCTTTGCTTCCTGGCGGGGCAGCAATCCTTGGCGTTCCTGAGCTTGAGCTCCATCACTCCAGCCTGTCTCCATCATTCCGTGGCTTTCTACCCTGGGTTGTCACACCATCTTCCTATTAGAACACTAGTCCTATTAGACCAAGAGCCCACCTTACTGCAGTATGACTTCATCTTAACTAATCACATCTGCAATAACCCTATGTCCAAAGACAATCACATTGTGAGATTCTAGGAGTTAGGACCTCCAGTAAACCCTTTGGGGCCCACAGTTCACCCTTTAACAGGGAGTGAATGTGAACCCACAAGTGTGACTGTGTGTCAGCACTCCTCCAGTGCCCTGCTTCCCTCTTCCCTCTTTGGGAGGGAGAAGATATATGTAAATGTGGTTGATTGACTTTGTTGTACAGCAGAAAGTAACGCAACATTGTAAAGCAATTATACTCCAATGGAAAAAATAACACTGTTTACCTCTGGGACCTGTGTCTTGCGTCACCCTCCACTTCTATATGACCTCTCTCCCCTTGCCTCTCCCTACTGGTAGCCACTGGTTTGTTCTTTATATCTGGGAGTCTGCTTCTTTTTTGTTATATTCACTAGTCTGTTGTTTTTGTCGTATTTTTTTAGATTCCACATATAAGTGATAACATACAATGTTTTTCTTTCTCTGTCTGAGTTATTTCTATGAGCATAATACTCCCAGGTCTATTCATGTTGTTGCAAATGGCAAAAGTGTGTTCTTTTTAACAACTGAGTAGTATTCCATCATACTATTTATGTGCATATATAGATATATATGCCACAATGCTTTATCTATTCATCTGTTGATAGATCCTTCTATATTTTGACAACTGTAAATAATGCTGCTATGAACATTGAGGTGCATGTATTTTTTTTGAAGTAGTGTTTTTGTTTTTTTTTACAAATATATACCCGGGAATAGAATCACCAGGTCATATGGTAGTGCTGTTTTTAGATCTTCGGGAGACGGCCGTTTCCATAGTTGATTGCACCATCTCACCAACAATGTATAAGAGTTCCTTTTCTCCACATCCTCACCAACATGTTATTTGTGTCTTTCTGATCGATGTGAGATGATATCTTATTTCTCTGGGGATTAACAATGCTAAGCATCTTTCTGTGTGCTTGTTGTGGTTGTTTGGATGTTTTCCTTGGAAAAAATGTCTACTCTTATCTTCTCCTTATTTTTTAATCAGGTTGTTTGTTTTATGATGTTGAGTTGTATAAGCTGTTTATATAGTTTAGATATTAACCCCTTACCAGTCATGTCATTTGCAAATTATCTTCTCCCATTGGTAAGGTTGTCTTTTTGTTTTGTCCATTTCTTTCACTATGCAAAAGCTTTTAAGTTTAATTAGGTCCCAGGTGCTTATTTTTACTTTTATTTCCTTTGGTTTAGGAGACAGATCCAGAAAAATATTGCTATAATTTACATCAAAGAGTGTTCCAATTATGTTTTTCTCTAGGAGTTTTATGGTTTCTGTTCTCGCATTTAGGTCTTTAATCCATTTTGAGTTTATTTTGTATATGGTCTTAGAGAATGTTTTAGTTTCATCCTTTTATATAAAGCTGTCTTATATAGCTTTTCCAGCACTACTTATTGAAGGACTGTCTTTTCTCTGTTTTATATTCTTACGTCCTTTGTTATAGGTTAATTGACCATAAGTACATGGGTTTATTTCTGGGCTCTCTATTCTGTTCCATTGATCCATATTTCTGCTTTTGTGCCAGTACTCTACTGTTCTGATTACTGTTGTTTTGTAGTATAGTCAGAAGTCAGGGAGCGTGGTTTCCCTAGCTCTTTGTTTTTTTTTTTTTTTAAGACTGTTTTGACTATTTGGAGTCTGTTGTGTTTCTAAATAATTTTAAAATTATTTTTTCCAGTTAGGTGAAAAATGCCCTTGGTATTTTGGTAGGGCTTTCTCTGAATCTGTAAATTGCCTTGGGTAGTATGGTCATTTTAACAATGCTAATTCTTCCAACCCAAGAACACTATGTATCCTTCCATCTGTTTGTGTTATTTTCAGCTTGTTTCATCAGTGTCTTATAGTTTTCTGAGTACAGGTCTTTTACCTCTTTAGTTAGGTTTTTTTCCTACTTATATATTTAGAAAAAATTTGGATTAATGTGATGTATATTAAGTCTATATAAACTCAGCTTTCTGTTGCTGTTCAATTTTTCCTCCTAGATTCTTTGAAGTATAATATACATACAACAATAGTTCCTTGAAATATAGAGCATTTTCATCATCCAAAAATAGTTCCTCCTGCTGCTTTGTAGTCAAGCCCATTCCCCAATCTCTGGCCCAAGGCAACCATGATCTGCTTTCTGTTACAATAATTTATCTCTCCTAGAATTTTGTATAGTTAGAATTATACAGTTTTTAGTTTTGTGTCTCATTTATTTTATTTAATAGAAACTTTTTGAGACTCAACCATGTTGTATGATTTAATATAATATTTCCTTTTTATTTCTAATAGTTCATTTTATAGCATATGTAATTCATGTATCAATTGGTGGATATTTTGGGTTGCTTCCGATTTGGGGGCTACTATAAGTAGTGAGATACATATATTCATGTACATGTCTTTGTGTGAGTATACATTTTTATTTTTGTTGGGTAAATACAGGGTGACTTCATGGGTGGGAACAAGGGCCTTGGCCCTCAGAAGGGCTGTGTGCTTGGTTTAATGTTCTGCCTTGCTGTCTTGAGCAGTTGTACCACTTTGCACCCCAGTGACAACATACAAGATTTCCAGTTGCTCTGTACCTTATCAGTTCCTGCTGCTTTCTACCATAGTCATCTCTTCAAACTTGTAAATCTAGAGAAGGCGTTAGTGTTGTTGTAAGGGTCTTAATGCTCTTTTGTGATCAACCCCCACTCTCTCTGTCTCCTTTGGACCTGACCTTCCATGACTTAATAAAACACTAAACAAACTGGTGGGACAGGAATAGTAGAATTCACAGAATCATGAAGTTTTACATTTATGGTCCTCTCTTTGTTCTCAAGCTGACATTGTTATGGAGACTAATATTAATAGCTGTACACTGGGGATTTAAGCAAAGGAATGTTTTCTAAACAAATAGACCAAGAGAATTACATTGCTTAAAAAATTTTTTTTTCATTCAATGCAGTTTTATTTTATTTTTAGCTTTTATTGAAGTAGAGCTGATTTACAATGTTGTGTTAATTTCAGAGGCAGAGCAGAGTGAATCAGTTATATATATACATGTATCCACACTTTTCTTCTCCTGTATAAGCCACAGAGTATTGAGTAGCATTCCTTGTGCTACAGGAGGTCCTTACTAGTTACCTGTTTTATATAGTAGTGAGTATTTGTTACTGTTGTTTAATTACTAAGTAGTGTCTGACTCTTTTGCAACCCCATGGACTGTAGCGGCCAGGCTCCTCTGTGGATGAGATTTTCCAGGAAGAATACTGGACTGGGTTGCCATTTCCTTTGTTAGGGGATTTTCCTGACCCAGGGATTTAACCTGTGTCTTCTGCATTGGCAGGTAGGTTCTTTACCACTGAGCTACCTGGGAAGCCCAGTAGTGGGTATATGCTAGTCTCAGTCTTCCAATTTATCCCCATCCCCAACACCCCAGGTGACTGTGATTAGAGAAACTTTGGGAAAAGTTATTTGTGTTGTCCTATAAGAATAATGTCGGAGAAGGCAATGGCAACCCACTCCAGTACTCTTGCCTGCAAAACCCCATGGACGGGGGAGCCTGCAGTCCATGGGGTCGCTAAAAGTCGGACATGACTGAGTGACTTCACTTTGACTTTTCACTTTCATGCATTGGAGAAGAAAATGGCAACCCACTCCAGTGTTCTTGCCTGGAAAATCCCAGTGACGAGGGAGCCTGGTGGACTTCTGTCTATGGGGTTACATAGAGTCGGACACGACTAAAGCAACTTAGCATAAGAATAATGTATGTTTGTCATATGGCTATTGCCTTCTAATTTAATAAATAAACATAGAGCTAAACAGATAGCTCCTTCTCACCTAGAAACTCTCCAACAAAGGAGTCAGCGCTAGAGTATTCTGTGACAGAACCATATTCATTAAGAATAAACACTTCCTGAAATCCAAGCGCTTCACATGTAAGGCTTCACTCTTATCTAAAAGTCAGCTATCCTGATCAAAAAGAAAACAGATTGATCTGACATTGTGTGCTCTTCAAAAACCACGTTTCCTGCAGTCACCCTGTAATTTTGTAGGTATTTCCATAAAGCAACCAGAATATAATTTATAAAACAAGCCATTGCTTCATAAAAAAAAAAAAGATGAACTCCTACGTTTTTCTCTATTTTCTGTGATTTCTTAAAATACCATACTAGAAATACTTCAGTTCTTTAAGTGCCACTCTAGCTTGCACTTTTGGACACATTTTGCAGCAAAACTGTTGCAAAATAACAATGAATAAACTTAATAGGTAGGCGCACATAAAGAAAATGCTGTAATTCACTGAGGCAGAGAAAGAAGGAAGAAATGGAGAGATCTATCACTTTCATGGATATGAAAACTGAAGATGTCTGTTTTCTCCAATTTATGACATAAAAATGAAAAGATTTCAATCAAAGCCCCAAAGAATCTGGGGGAGCAACTGACAAACTTATTAAAAATCTATCAACAAAAATGAATAAGGAGAAGGATCAAAGTACTTTGAAAAGGAATACTAACAAGGGAATACTTACCTTATTCAAGGTCAAAATATTTTATAAAAAGTGCTTGGTCTCATTGAGGAAACTATTCTCTGTTTATCTGACCATGTAGGGTTTAATAAAGACAATAATAAATATTAGAGCAGAAATGTGGTGAAGTATGTATATATTTTTTACTTTTGAGCATTTCAGTAAGGGAAATTAGGGTTCTTCCACAAGGTTCAAATTCATTCCAATACTATCCCTGTGTGGACATCATCTCTTCCTTTAGAATGCCTTATTGATTGCCTAAAAGTGACAGGGAGCTCTTAATATTAATAAAAGGGCTTAGTATCTTTCCATTAGTATATCCCTTATAAAATGATGTGAGTATGTTCTGATTGGTTTCAAGAGCAGATGGATACTGAGAGCATTTAAATGACTGAAAACCAAGTGTGTTGTTGATACCTAGATTAACAGACAGACTTGGTGAGTCACAAGAGCTGTGTCCACAAGCATCCTTCATAATTTCTGGATACTCATTTTCATATTAACTGGAATGAATTTCTTTTAAAATATAATACGATGGAAGATGAGAGAGGAAAGTTGACTTATTGATAGAAGGAAAATAATTCCACCCCCCCTAAAGAATTAGGTAGCTTTTAAAGTTCCAGTAAATGAATAGTGTTGATATTTCTTCAGAGTGACCTTGATTGTCGTTTGCCCCCAGTGTGAGATGGCCAGAAAAAGATAGAGGTGAATTTTTCTTTTCTTTTCTTTTTTTTAAAATTTTTAGAGAGGTGCATTTTTCATAGCTCCACACTGGCCGCTCTCATCTCTCCTCACTTTCCATTTCATCCTGCTGGTTGGGTCCAGGGTTTAATGCTCCAAACAAGGCTGAAGATAAGCAGCGACAGCCTCCTGTGGATAAGTGTGACTGTGACTTAGCACTTTGACTTCCAGTATGGTAAAGAATCTGCCTGCCATTGCAGGAGACATAAGAGACATGGGCTCGATACCTGGGTTGGGAAGATCCCTTGGAGGAGGAATTGACAACCCATTCCAGTATTCTTGCCTGGAGAATCCCATGGACAGAGGAGCCTGGCAAGCTGTAGTTCATGGGGGTGTAAAGAGTCAGACATGACTGAGCAGACAGGCAGACAGATAGGGTATTAATGCAGCTGGACATACACTTGGTGGAAAATTTATTTTTGGAATTATCCACAACATCTTCATAAATCCAGATCTTCACTTCCCTTTAGGTCTCCCCCAGCTTGACTCCAATGTCATTTTCAGGCAGTAGTCTGCAGAAAAAACTAGGCTGACTTCCTCCTATTCAACCTTCTGGGTGATCTGTAAATAATTAGATGTATATAAGAATACATGTTTATTCATTTGAAATGTATTTAACACATCTCTTCCAAAGCAGATATCACAATATTTTGGTCAGGCTTTATCTCATTACCTTTGAACAAAAAAATGTTATTGAAACACTTTCTGAGTTGTAAGGTTCGAGAAGGTTCCTGAGAGGCTGTGAAATTTTTGGTGGAACTTTGATATTATTTTCTGGTGTTTTGTGTATTCTTGGAGGGAATAGTGCCCATTTTCTGGTGTCCAGTGGGAGATAAATGAGACCAGTGAGGGTCTTCCTGTCTCCACTTCAGCATTGCTATTATATTAAATAACACTTAGACTCTGTTCACATATCAATTTGCCCCTATTCCCTGAAAATATGGGAACTGCATTGGTTTTTCTAACCTGTGCACTCTGCCTGGCACATGGTGGATACTTCATAAACCTTATTCTATAACTGTAATAAAATAATATAATTTCTCTGACTCCATCACCCGTAGCCTTCATCATGTCGCCCTTGATATTCGTGTGTTCCCAAGGTGAAAATCATGACTACTTCTTTTGGGTTTTTAACACCTATACCTTACTTAGGTATCATGTCATCATAACTTCATGTCATCATAACATCTTGTAAGAGACGTTAAGAAAAACATGACAGAGCTGGCCTGTGTTGAGGGATGCAGGTAAATGCCCTTTGGCCATTTGGTGATGTTGTAGTTACAAGTGAAAGCCACCAGATGGCTTAAGGAAATGAATTTATTTCCAATTGAGATGTTAGCTGAGAAATCCAGGATCAAGAAGTAAAACATGATTGAAGGCGTTCAAAATACTCTCTGTGGTGAACGCCAAATAACTCATAAACCCCCCGCTTACCAATGTCACCTGATTTCAGGAATGGGTGTGCAGAGGCTCTGAAGTGAAAAACACCCAAGTGTGCCTCCTCCTCCCAATGTCTACATGCTTTAAAAATTACAGAATAATTACTGAAATTCAGTTTAATCCCACAAATATTTATTAAGTGCCTAAGTCCCAATTAGACCTTCTGGGAGGCTGATTGAAGCGCATGGCACATGAGACACAGCTCACTCACTCAGGATGGAAAATGTGCACGAGACTAGAGGTAAAAACGGCTGCTTTTCTCCTCTTTGTGTGCACTACCGCTGGTTACAGTTTCAAGGATGCTGGTGGAAAATAATTGTGACCTAGAAAATTTTTGCATCTTATCTGTGGGCAGAGTAGGTAAAAGGCAAAACAAAAGAAAGCAAAGCAAAACTTGAGAAGACCACATTATTTCTAAATCAAAATGTATTTTATATGGTGTTTGTATATGAGAACCAGAAATGAAATTTCAGACCAGATTAAAATGTTTTAATCAAGCAATTAAAAAATAAATCTATATTTAAAAAGATCTGAGAGGATGTACGCTGATGATGGAATATGTTCAAGTGGCTGCTTTTCTCTGGATGTTCTGTACTGTGCACATGCTTATTTATAATTTTGGAGTGTAAAGAATGACATATAAACCTAGTTGTAGAGAATTTCATTCATTTATTTGTCAAATATACTAAGGGGTAGCCACCGTGAGGGAAGCAGAACTTAAAGATAGTCTTGAATTAGAGATCTTAATTTCTATTTATACTCACATTGAGATTGTTAACCTTTCGAGATTATTTAAAAACTATGTCAATCTTCAATGCCTACTTTTAAATATGTTAATATATTTAAATAAATAATATACTTCAAAATATTTTAAATGCTTGCTTTTTAAAACATGCATTAAAAAGCCTCTTCAGAAATACTCAATATCAGATCATTAAACTACTGAACAAATTTGAAGTAGGTATAAAGGAATTCAGCAAATATTTCTGAGGGCACACGCATCTTATAATTATTGGTTAGCAATTTTAAAATATTTATTTGCTAATGAGAATTGAATAAAAGAACCAATAAATAGGGAACCATTCCCTTTTCAAACATAACCTAAAATTGGACAATTAACTGTTGAAAGCACTGATTTCTTCTGAAGGTGCAGAAAGAATATTTTCTTTTGCTGATAAAGCAGTTTTATCCTCCTATTCAGGTTATGAATAAACCAAAGGAGATAAAAATCTAACTTAATGAGGTAGTCTAGTATTTGAAGTTAAAAGAAAAATTGAACTGGTTAAGACAGTTTACTTTTTTTTTTTTTACTAATCTATAATTCATCTTTGCAGTAATCATGTTTTGTTGAAATAAACTATGTTCTGATTACAAAAGTGACATGTATACTGCAGAAAATTCAAAAATAGAAAAGTATAAGAAAAAAATAAAAATTAACCACAGTCCCATTATAGAGAAAAAACCACTGTCTGCATGTGGGTTACAGGATCACCTCAGAAATATTGTGGGTGGGGTTCCAGACCACCCAAGAAAGCACGTATTGCACTAACATGAATCCCATGAATTTTTTGGATTCCCCGTGCATGTAAGAGTTATATTTACACAATACTGCAGTCTACTGAATGTGCAATAGTGTTATGTCTAAAAAAAGCAATGTTCATATCTTAATTAAAAATATTGCTAAAAAATGCTAAACATTATCTGAGCCTTTAGTGAATAGATAGCTTTTTGCTGGTGGAGGGTGTTGTCTGGATGTTGAAGACTGCTGACTGATCAGGGTGGTGATTGCTGAAGGCTGGGTGGCTGTGGCAACTTCTTAAAATAAGACAATGAGAAGTCTGCCATATCCATTGACTCTTTCATGAATGATTTCTCTGTAGCATGCAGTGCTGATAGCATTTTACCCACAGTAGAACTTCCTTCAAAACTGGAGCCAGGCCTCTCAAACTCTGCTTATCAACTGAATTTATATCATATTCTAAATTCTTTGTCAGCCTTTCAATAATTAAGTTGCCTTCTTATATGAGTGTGGTTTGTGGTGCCCCAAAACAATTACAACAGAAGGTCACTGATACATAGATCACCAGAAGCAATATAATAATAATGAAAAATTTTCAAGTGCTGTGAGAATCACCAAGTTGGGACACAGAGATACTAGGTGGAGCAAATGCTGTTGGACGCAGGACTGTCACAAACCTTCAATTTGTAAAAAATGCCATATCTGCCAAATACAATAAAGTGGAACATGGTAAAATGAGGTGAAAGTGAAAGTTAGCTCCTCAGTCATGTCCAACTCTGTGTGAGCCCATGGACTATAGCCACCAGACTCCTCTGTCCACGGAATTCTCCAGGCAAGAATACTGGAGTGGGTTACCACTTCCTTCTCCAGGGGATCTTCCTGACCTAGGGATCAAACTCAGGTCTCCCATTTTGCAGGTGGATTCTTTACCGTGTGAGCCACCAGGGAAGCCCCAAATGAGGTACAATTGTATTTTTTTTTTTTTTTTCTTTTCCCTCTGATTTTAAATATGACATATATGTAACTGGATGCTGAGGGAAATCTCACTTTTTTCTCTGGAGTTGAAGACGACCCAAAGAAGACCCAAAGTTTAAGAATTATTGTTGATAACCAATAGTCAAATAAATAAGTTGTTTGATAATTAAGCTTTAAAAAGCCTATCTAAATCAGCTTTAAATTAGATAACACTGGATTGTTCACTATTTATTCAGCACATAGTGACTGAGACTTTCTGTGGGGCTAGAGGTGTTTTCTGGACTAAGAACCAGACAGTCTTGTTTTTCAAGCCTGAACAACTGGACAATATCACCTTCGGACTCTGGGTGAACCTGATGAACCCACCAGGGGAGGGTTCTGCTAAATGCTCTCTCAGGTTAAAAAGTTGGTGACTCAGTGCATTTAGAGAAGTTGTGACTTCTCTCTCCTCTTGCTTCAACTTTAAATGACGAAAACTAAGAGACATTATATAACTAGTGAAAGACCACAGAACTAGTTAATCCAAAATGAATATTACAAGTCGGCACTCACTCCTTTTGTGTGCTCATTCGCTTTGCCATTTATTCATTTTATCTTCAAATGTTTATCGTCTCTCCAAAGGGGGTCCAGGCCTCTGGGCTTGTCATTTCCCATAATAAAGACAAAATAATAATAACAGTAGCTATTAGGCACTAGTGACAGTGAAACTGAAGTCGCTCAGTCGTGTCTAACTCTTTGTGACCCCATGGACTGTAGCCCACCAGGTTCCTCTGTCCATGGGATTCTCCAGGCAAGAATACTGGAGTGGGGTGCCATTGCCTTCTCCAGGGGATCTTCCTGACCCAGGGATGGAACCTGGGTCTCCCGCATTGCAGGCAGACGCTTTACCGTCTGAGCCACCAGGCATTAGGGGCTATATTAAGAATTCTCACTTGGATTATCTTGTTTAATGGTTATATAATCTCAGCAAGCACTTAGAGCAGAAAAAAGAATGTTGACAAACTACAGCATTAAGTCACACATTAACATTAAAGAATATACTATTTTAACCATATTTAACTGTAGAGTTCAATGGCAGTAAGTAATTCACATAGTTGTGCAACTCTCACCATCCTTTATTACCCAAAATTTTCACCTTCCTAAACTGAAACTGTCCTCATTAAACGCTAAGTCCTCAGTCTCCCTGCCCATTCCCCACTCCAACCCTTGTATCCACCAATGTATTTTCTGACTCTATGAATTTGACTGTTCTGGGTACCTTGTATAAGTGGACCTAGAGACTGTCACACAGAGTAAAGTCACACGGAAAGAGAAAAACAAACATATTGATGCATATATGTGGAATCTGGAAAAACGGTACTGATGAACCTATTTGCAAAGGAGAAATAGAGACGCAGACGTAAAGAACAAACATACGGATGACAAGGAGGGGAAAGGAGGATGGGGTGAGTTGGGAGATTGGGAGTAACATATACACACAATCGAGACTATGTATAGAATAGATAACTAATGAGAACCTACGGTGAAGCACAGGGTGAAAAATAGAAGGTACAATCTGTTTGTGGGACGTGTATTAAGTTAACCTTAAAAACTACAATATTCTTAATAAACTTTCTGGAGAGTGCGGGTAGGGGAAGTAAACAGGCAGAGCACAGAGGATTTTTAGGACAGTGAAAACGCCATTTATGACATGATATTATATGTATGGTATTATAGTCATAGATATATGTCATTATGCATCTGTGCTAAGTCTCTTCAGTCGTGTCCGACTCCGTGTGACCCCATGGACTGTAGGCTGCCAGGCCCCTTTGTCCATGGACTTCTCCAGGCAAGAATACTGGCGCGGGTTGCTATGCCGTCCTTCAGGATATATCATTCTACGTTTGTCGAAATCCACAGAATGTACAACACCAAGAGTGAACCCTAAGGTAAACTATGGAGTTTGTGTGATTATGATGCGCTAACGTAAAAATCTTTGGTAAAGAAATATACCATTCTAGAGAGTGATGTTAATCACTGGGGCAGTAGTCTATGCTTGTGAGGAAACAGAGGGTTAGTGGGAAATCTCTGTACCTCTCTCTTAATTTTGTTGTAAATCTAAATATGTTCTTTAAAAATTGCCTTATAAAACATCCTAAAGAGATCTTATGGCTATTTATAACAGTGAGAACATGGAAACCACCAAAGTGTCCATCAATGGATGAAAATAGGGCATATACACACAATGAAATATTATCCAGCCTTTGAAAAGAGAAATCCTTTCATTTGCTATAACATGGATGAGCCTGGAGGACATTATGCTAAGTTAAATAAGTCAGTCATAGCAGGACAAATACTGCATAATTCCACTTATAAGAGGTACCTAAAATAGTCAAAGTCATAGAAACAAAGAACAGAATGGTGGTTCCAGGGGTTGAGAGGTGGGGGAAGTGAGATGTTGTTCAATAGGTATAAACTTTCAGTTACAAAATAGTAATTAGTTCTAGAAATTTGCTGTACAACATAATGCCTGTAGTGAACAATACTGTATTGTGCATTTCAAGATTTATTAAGAAGAGGGTAGATCTGCTGTTAAGTGATCTTACCACATGAGACCAAATCAAAATGAAACAAAGGGAGATGAGAGAATTTTGGAGATGATGGGAATATCTGTCACCATGATTGTGGTGCTGGTTTCAGAGGTGTTTGCCTGTGTCCAAACCAACCAAATTTATCTGTTAAATACGTGCAGCTTTTGGATATCAAGTATTCATCTTGATAAAGTTGTTAAAACAAAGAAAACTCTACTTGCATCCTTTGGGGGACTCTGATGTGCATGTGTCTGTGTGTGTATGGAGCCTAACTTATATACTAACTAGAGAAAACTCAGATGCAAAGTAAGAGATAAGTCAGTTCTGCTTGCATCAGGACCCATCAGACACTGAGGAGAAATGGAAAGAAGGAACTTTTGAAACAATTTGTCCAGTTGGTTCCAGAGATGCTATGATTGATTTATGCATTCATTTGACCAATATTGGCTGAATTCTTACTGTGACCTTGACAGTGAGTAAGCAGTTGGGATAAAATGAAAAAAAAAAAAAAAAAGGACATAACATAATGTCTATTCCTAGAGTTCATGGTCTAGTGGATGAGACAGATTTCCACCACTCACACAAATAAATGTTTAAAATAGTTATAGCTAATATTTACTGAGGGCTTCCTATGAGTCAGACATGATTTCAGGCAGTTTTCTTGTATTGACTTACGTAATCATCACCAAGAAAAAAAAAAAAAAACAAAATAAAAAAATCTGAGTTAGGTGCTACTCTTATCATCCCCAGTTATTTTTCTGATAGGAGCTACGAAGCAATGGTTCATATGATATGAGATCATTCCTCAGGGAAACTAACCTGGCTTGGGGGTGTGTCCCAAGGAGACTGAAAAAGGATTGCCACAGGCTGTCCTGCCTTCCAAGGTGGCAGTGAAATGAAAGTGGAAATGGAAGTCGTGCAGTTGTCTCAGACTCTTTGCAATCCCAAGGGATTCTCTAATTAAAACAAGGTGACCTCTGAACCCTAGGGAGTGGCAGCCACACAGGGTTGGCAGTGTCAGATGCTCTGACGGTGGCAGCATGAGAGTGGCATCTGTTGTGGCCCAGGGGGGTGCCTGGTGACAGTGGAGGTGAGCACACAAATCACCTGGGACTTTGCCAGGGAAAAAGTTCAAGATCACCTCTTATTGGTCCCTTCCAAAGGCCACCATGGGTTGGGGAAGTGAGTTAGACACCTGAAGGTTTCCCGGCTTATTCTCTGACAGCATCTTTGATGTTTCCTGGTTTCCAACCATTCTGCTTGTTCCTGTGCTGTCTGCAGAGCCCTGCCCCCCACTCAAAAATTTAAGATTCCCCCGTGTGTGTGTGTGTGTGTGTGTGTGCGCGCGCTTGTGTGTGTGTGTGTGTGCGTGTGCTCAGTCACTTCAATTGTGTCCGATTCTTTGCGACCCCATGACCCATAGCCCGCCAGGGTTCTCTGTTAATGGAATTCTCCAGGCAAGAATACTGGAGTGGGTCACCGTGCCCTCCTCCAGATTTTCCCACCCCAGGTATAAAACCTATGTCTCTTATGTCTCCCACGTTGGCGGGAGAGTTCTTTATCACTAGTGTAGCCTGGGAAGCTCAAGACAGGGTGGCTGCTGCTGCTGCTACTGCTAAGTCGCTTCAGTCGTGTCTGACTCTGTGCGATCCCACAGACGGCAGCCCACCAGGCTCCCCCATCCCTGGGATTCTCCAGGCAAGAACACTGGAGTGGGTTGCCATTTCCTTCTCCAATGCAGTAAAGTGAAAAGTGAAAGTGAAGCCGCTCAGTCGTGTCCGACTCCTAGCGACCCCATGGACTGCAGCCTACCAGGCTCCTCCGTCCATGGGATTTTCCAGGCAAGTGTACTGGAGTGGGGTGCCATTGCTAATAGGTGCTTAACAACCAGTAACTACAGTCATTCCTCTATATCTTTGAGGATATTGCCCAAGCTACCCAGTAGATGCCTGAAACACGGCAAGCATGGAACCCTGTCTATGCTGTGCTTTTTTCTGCACACACATTCTATGATCAGGCTTATTTTATAGATTAGTCATAGAAAGAGATGAGCAACAATAACTGNGTCATTCCTCTATATCTTTGAGGATATTGCCCAAGCTACCCAGTAGATGCCTGAAACACGGCAAGCATGGAACCCTGTCTATGCTGTGCTTTTTTCTGCACACACATTCTATGATCAGGCTTATTTTATAGATTAGTCATAGAAAGAGATGAGCAACAATAACTGATAAGACAGAACAATTAAAACAATGCACTCGAATACAATTTATGTGAATATGGCGGGGCTTTTGTTCTCAAAATATGATACAGATATAATGTCTTTTTCATCTTAACTACCCACTTATCACTCACTGTGGCTGTTAACTTTTTTGGCCTGAGGTGTGACAGCAAAACTAGCACGAATTTCTCTTTCCTTCCTCACAGTTTCACAGATAAATTTGTTCTTACCGAAGATCTTCACAACCTCAGCATATGATTTTTTTTCTCTATCTTATCTTTCAAAGATTTTTTTTTTGATGTGGACCATTTTAAAAGTCATTGTCAAATTTATTACAATACTGTTTCTGTTTTATGTTTTGGCTTTTTGGTCCCAAGGCAGGTGGATCTCAGCTCCCTGACCAGGGACTGAATCCATACACCCTGCACTGGAAGGCGAAGTCTCAACCCCTGGACCGCCAGGGAAGTCTCGACTAAAGGAAGTGCTTTACGGCTGCTCTTTGGCACATCCCAATTGCCAATTTCAGCAATCTTCTCCTTTGGGGCCATTATTAAGTAAAATAAGGTTTACTTGAACTCAAGCACTGAGACACCTGAAAGTTGATCTGATGGAGTAAGCTACTAACGGATGGGATATGTGGAACAAAATGATGATTCATGTGAGGGGGGGTGGTGGTGCGCAGATGGAGAGGGACAGCAAGAGTTCCTCACGCTGCTCAGTACGGCACGAAAATGAAAACTTATACATTATTTGTTTCTGGAATTTTCCATTAAATATTTTCAGACTGAGATTGACTTCAGGAAACCGAAACCTTGGCAAGAGAAACGTCAAATAACTGTATTATTATTGTGATTTTCTCCTCTTAAAACACAGTAAAATAATCTAAGCAATGAATTAACATGCTTAAGATAGCTCTGAAATAAGGCACAGGGTTTCAAGTATGCAAACATCAAGTATCATAGTAAGATTTCTGTTTATTCACTTATAAGGGTGTCTCTTGCCTGCTGAAGTGGATTTCTCTAAAAAGACCAAAAAAAGCCTTATATCAGTTTGAGTCCACCAGGGTGCTCCCTGCAGTTATTCATGATTTAATAAAGAACAGGGGCAGAGTTGAAATGCCTCTTGGACGGGACAAAGCTCAGCCTTTGCACCATTTAGCTCAGTTGGTGAAGAATCCGCCTGTACTGCAGGAGACCCCGGTTTTGATTCCTGGGTCAGGAAGATCCACTGGAGAAGGGATAGGCTACCCACTCCAGTACTCTTGGGCTTTCCTTGTGGCTCAGCTGGTAAAGAAGCCCCCGTGATGGGGGAGACCTGGGTGTGGGAGACCTGGGTTTGATCCCTGAGTTTGGAAGATCCCTTGGAGAAGGAAACGCTAGTATTCTGGCCTGGAGAATTCCATGGATTGTGTAGGTCATGGGATCCCAAAGAATCAGACACGACTGAGTTTCACTTTCTTTCACTTGCACCATTTGTCCTGGAGTTCGTCTTCCACACCTGTGACAGCTCTTTGTTCAGCCCTGGGGCATGGACTCCCGTGTTTAATCTTTTGAGGTTCTCTCCAAGGCTTTCCTTACTCCTCTCAAGACAGTATCTTCGTGTGCTCCTGGTCTCCCACTAAGATCTCTCTTGGCTTTGGCCCCCATGCTAAGCATGTGTGTTGATGTGCTATGGACTCCTGGTCACTGGGCTCCTGCCAGGCTGAGACACAGTTGTTCCTGAATGTCCTTTGGGCATCAGGCAGGCTCCTGCTCCAGATGAGTGAGGGCTTTGCAGTTCCATCTGGTCACATGGTCTCAGCACTGAAGGCTCCTTATTCTAACTCCAGGCTTTATCTGGGTCATGGGTTCTCTCAGTCCTTCCACATCCCCATGCACCTTGGAAGACCTGGCCATGCTCTTCTGCTTTCTGCACACTCAACCTGATGGTGCAAGAACCTGTGAGGCTGTCCTCTGGTCCATAGCTTTGGCCCTGCCCTTAGTCACGGCTTCCCCTGTGCACATGCCCTGGAGTGCGTGACCTGCTGAAAGTAAGGGCCTTCTGAGAATTTATAGTCTTTTTAGAACATGGCTTTCAAACTTTTTGAAGAACAGACATGGTCTGGCTCAGGGCTGAACTACCTATTTCTGGATTGTTACATAATAGAAGAAATAAACTTATTTTATCTACGCTGCTGTATTTTGGCTCTTTATTGTACCAAAGAAGATAGTTAGACTGAATCCTAAAGAACATACATTGTTAGAATTCGTTGGAAAAGCAGAGCATAATCACAAAAATAACACATCAAAGCAGTGTGTGCCCAATGGGGAATATGGACAAAAAAAGACTCTCGGTGTGGAGAAGCTCAGAAGGGATTAGGAGCCGTTTGAAGAAAAGGAAACTCTAATGATGAAAATGGCATCACTGAAGGCAACAACAGTCATTCAACAAAACAATCTCAATTCAACTTTTCTCTCATCTATTCTGGTAAATGAGGTAAGAAACGCCTGTTTTATGAAATAAGGTATTTTTCTCTTTTACAAGGTTTATTTTTAAAAATAATAATAAAAGTAACACAGCTATTGGGACATCTGAGAACACTGTAAAAATGTAACGATTTCAAATCAGAAGTTTAAAGCAAGAGAAAACTAGTCAGCCATTTCCATGATCAACAATACAACCACAAACATCGTTTTTTTTCTAGCCTTTCTTCAGTGGGTGCCTAAGGAGAGGTGTATGCATTTATTATAATGTCGAAGAATTGATGCTTTTGAACTGTGGTGTTGGAGAAGACTCTTGAGAGTCCCTTGGACTGCAAGGAGATCCGACCAGTCCATTCTGAAGGAGATCAGTCCTGGGTGTTTATTGGAAGGACTGATGCTGAAGCTGAAACTCCAATACTTTGGCCACCTGATGCAAAGAGTTGACTCATTGGAAAAGACTCTGATGCTGGGAGGGACTGGAGGCAGGAGGAGAAGGGGACGACAGAGGATGAGATGGCTGGATGGCATCACCGACTCAACGGACATGAGTTTGAGTAAACTCCGGGAGCTGGTGATGGACAGGGAGGCCTGGCGTGCTGCGATTCATGAGGTTGCAAAGAGTCGGACAGGACTGAGCGACTGAACTGAACTGATACTACATACTACACATAGACACGCTGTAGCTTTGTTGTGCTTTCTTGCTTAACACAATGTTAAGTACTTCTCCTTGACATGAAAAATTCTTCAGTCCTTAATTTTATACAATCAACTACAAAAAACAGAAAAAGCAAATCAGGATGTATCAAAATGCAGAAATGCAAAAGGAAACAGACTATTTCCTTTGATAGAATGATCTTACCACCTAGAATGGACCACCTTGGAGGGTTTTCAGGAAAGGCCTACAGAAATTACTTCCTGTAATCTCATAGCAAAACCAAATAAATAAGAAGTAAAAACCGAGGCACATTGCCCAGACAGAATCCGTATTACAAAATAACACTTTAAATTTTAATATTTCCTGTCAGGCCATATCCTACAGACAACACAGGAGCGCTAATCCTCCTATCCTCATGTTACAGACCACATGAAGAAAACAAGGAAACTGAACCTTAAGTGGAAGCTTGGGTCAAAGCCTTCTCATTTCTGTGGGTGCTAATCTGAAGTTCCTTTCTTCATGAGACTATCTGCCCATTTTGGCATAACATTTGTGGAAAACCCAAATTTCACATATGGAACTTCCAAGTCACCCATCTGCTTCCACCCACCTTATTTTTTGGTTCGAAAATTTGTCACAGAACAAATGTTACGCCCCATGATTTGAAACGCAAGAATCCAATAGCACCCTTAAATTCACCTGAACTGCGTTAACGAAGTATTATCTCTCTTGTCTTCCCCCTTGTAAAATGGGGGAAATACACTATTATGATAATCAATATATTATTTATATGTGTGTGGATATATGTATGTATATATGTAAAACATTATCTTCCCTATTCTTTTTGAGAATTGTGGTTAGTTTTCACTTTCGATAAATAATCCATCTTTTGGCTTATTTACCATCATATTGGCTTCAGTGGAAACAGACATGGATGCTAGTTTGAAAGTCAGGTCGTCGTACCGCTTTTTGGGCATACCCAGCAACTGGTAAGGAGGCTGTGAAAACCGTAGTGACTTTAAAGTCAAAGCAGCGGATTATTATTATTATTTTGGCCTCTTCCGCTTCACGTACTTCGTACTGCACTGCCATTAGGACACTCGTTCTCCGCCCGGGAACTTTATACAGAAGGGGAGCAAGAACTCGCAGGTGCCCCCCTGCTCAGGCCCTGCTCAGGGCGAGAACACGCCCTCTGTCTTGGTTATCCCGGCCCGAGGCTGAAGTAATAACCTCGGTTCCGGGGCGGCGGCAGCGGCACAACCCGCGGCGCACGTGCCGTCGCTGACCCGCCCGCCGGCCCCGCGTCCAGTGCACGCAGCTCCCGCCGCGCCGCGCCAGCCGCCCACTCCGCAGCGGCGCCTCCGCTCCCGACCGCCCGGCGGCCCCTTGGCCAGCGGCCCGTCCATGCTCTCGGCCACCAGGACGGCCCGCCAGCTCTTTCACAGCCTCTTCCCCGTCCCGAGAATGGGTGACTCCGCCTCCAAGATCGTCAGCCCCCAGGAGGCCTTGCCGGGCCGGAAGGAGCCCATCGTCGTAGCGGGTAAGGACGCGACCACGCACCGAGGGCGCGGTCCTCGCCTCTGCGCACGCGCATCCTCCGGCCGCCGGAAGGGAGCCGAGGGCCGGCCTCGGTAGGGTCGGCCGCTGGGGGTCTGCGCAGGCGCGGAGGGCGCTGGCAGTGGAGGGGACGAGGGATAGATCCTCTTTCTTTGTTTAGGTTTTCATCCACGAGAGCAACGGAAAACACACTGAAGGGATCTAGTACGTTGATACAGCCCACCTAGACTGTAAATACCCCTCGGCGGCTTCAAACTCCGGGCGGGAAAATCGCTGACCTGATTTCCGCCCTTTCTCACGGGTGTGCACCCACTTTCCTTTCTTTTCTGCTTCGGCGGCTGGGATTCGGGCCACTTGCAGAGGTGGTGCGGGTTTGTGTTGTCATGGGAGCCGTGGAATGATACAGAACGCTGTGTATACTGAGGTTTTGAAATTGTTTCTCACGCCAGTGTTCTAGTTGCAGGAGCTAGCTTCACGCTGCCCTTATCCTCCAGAACTGCCCGATTTCCCCGACTTGGCAGGAGCTTACCCTGGCCCCGTGCTCCCGATTCTGCACTTGTGTATCAGTCATGCAGAAGAACTGTACTTGCCAGGCTTAAAAATAATTTCCCAATCGCATACCAATACTTTTGGCGACTCTAATAGAATACGTAAAATGTAATAACAGTGAGATGCTAGGAAAACGAAATAAAGTGAATAAGATGAAGGAAGAAATATGAAGTTCTGGAAACTGCTCTGAAAGTTTTGAAAGCTTCACTCTATAAATTTCTCAGCACTGTAGAAGGCCGCAGGCAGCGCAAGTCCACCAACTGGTTGTTTAGTCAGTCGTATCTGACTGTTTGCAACCGCATGAACTGCAGTACGCTGGACTTCCTTGTCCTTCACCATATCCCGGAGCTTGCTCAAACTCCTAGTTCCTTGAATCAGTGATGGCATCCAGCCATCTCGTCCTCTGTTGTCCCCTTTTCCTCCTGCCACCGACGTGAGGATCATGCTTTGAGAAGGATTACCTGGGTGCATTGCTTCTCAAAGTTTTATCTTTTAAACAAGCCCTTCCAGTGATACTAATGCATTCGGTAGTTAAAAACCGCTGCCTTAGAGCTGTTGGAGGGTTAAGTGGTGATAAATCTTTCCTGTATGGTTCGATGCCAAGATAAATTATACTTTTACAATTTCTTAGGGATTCTTCCATTTTTGTTTTCCTTAAAGATTTGTTGAGTATACATAGAAGATCGTTCTGTGTAACATACACCCTACTCATTACGAGAATGGACGAGGTACAGGTCTTTGCGTTTGACGTAGTTTGGGAACTGACGCTGTGTGACCTGTTTCTTACCTACATAAGGAGCTTTATATCCCATATCCCCCATCACTTCACTCCCAGCTCATCAAGAGCCTTAAAAAGCTTATTTTAGACTCAAATTCAGAGAATGAGTTTCAAAAAAAAAAAAAAATCCAGATTATTTCTAAACTATATAACCCTATTATCTGAATTTTATTTATCTTGAAAGTGAATTCTCCTTTAACAAACTAGGATTCATAAATTGATATTTAAAGGCAATGCTTCTCAATGCTGAACTTCCCCAACTTGTATGAAGCTTCATTTTTATACACTAGTGTCTTTGGTATGTCCTCCCAGGTGTCAGAAAACAAAAGGAACAAGCCTGATCAGATCCCCAAACTGGCTGAAGATTAAAACTGTCCTGAATTTAGTTCTTTATCTTAACCAAAGTCTTCCCAACCAGTTGTTTAGTATATAGATGACACTTTTGGTAAAAGATAAGTAGCATGACATTTCTCTATCCATCTACTAATTCTGACTGCAAAACCTCAAGGCCTGAGTCTTCTGCCTTTTTATATAGCCATGCATACATTGCTATTGCTGGACCAATAAACCAATTTTTTTTTTTTTTTTTTTTTTTTGGTGTAGGGCTGAGCCTACAGTGCACGTCCTTTGTGTTCAGCTATTGTAACCATCCTCCACCCCTTACTTAAATTTTAGATAGTGGCTTTCCTGTTTTTACCCTGGGACTGCTGCCTTGACAGGTTGTCAAAGTTTCTGGTTGGCCTCAGAAATGGGTAGTGTTACTTCTCACGTGTGTTTTCAGTGGCTTAAGATTGAAGCTTACAGACTTAATATTATTCCTTTGGAAGTTAAATTCATCTTCTCTAACCTCCAATCTGTTTAACAGCTCTTCACCTCTCTGTATTACCTCTGTCTGTATCTGTTGTTATTCGTGCCCCTACTCTCTGAAAAATTCTATGGCAAAGGCATCACCTTTTGATTTTAGAAAAGAAAGCCTATCTGTTTATTGTCTTTGGCTCAGTGGTTTGGCTTAGCCTAGTACCGGGTGTGCACGATTACCAAATACGTTTGGGGTGAAGGGTTATCATCTTAGCTTTAACCCTACCTTTTTTGGGTATTCTTCCAGAAATGTACACCCTTTCATAAACTACAGCCTAGTAATAGATTTCTACTTTGCAAGAAGGTGAGATTCAACCCTTCAGACTTCTGTAATTTCTCCCAGGCTACCTAAAGTGGATCAAAACATGAATAGGCCTACTTTGGGTGGCTGGTTAGAACTAAACCTGGCCTACACTACCTCATTTGAAGCACACTCTGTTTAGATTGGTGGTAGGCTCTGGGGACCACTGACTGGCAGGGCACACAGGAACTTGCTGGTCTTCTTATGTAGTGGTGGTCTCTTTGTTTCAGTACCTGGCTACAGAGCAATATCCAGAGAACTTTGGGACTGGGGGAAAGGGAATTCATGCTTGCTGGACTGAATTGGTGGTCAGTCAATTGCTAGAGAGAGGCAGGAGGCAGAAAGCTTATAATTAAAACCTCAGAGTGCCTTCTGTGTTATTAAAATCTAAGTTTATTATAGTTAGAACTGATCTTCAGGGGAGGGATAAATTAGGAGTTTAGGATTAAAATATACACACTACTATAAGTAAGATAGGTAGCCAACAAGGACCTAAGGTATAGCACAGGAAACTATTCTAAATAGCTTATAATAGCTGCCTATAATGGAAAAGAATCGGAGAAAGAATGTATCTATATTTGAATATATATATCTGAATCACTTTGCTATACATCTGAAACTTATGCAACTTTGTAATTCAACTATATTTCAATAAAAAAATTAAAAAATATAGAAAAGCAATCAACAGAAAAAGAGGAACTGATAATATTTTTAGTGAATTAATTACTGTGAAAGCCCAGCTTTTTATTTATATGGCTCATTTTTCTCCAGCCGTATTGGAAATATAGCTAATCTATTTTTTGGTCAGGTGTTTGGGATTTGGGTATATCATCCAAGGGAATGTTGGCAGCTCCTGTTTAATCTTTGCTTTGTTGCCTGTATATCTATAGGTAGTGTTTGCTGTATTTATTACTGTGATGTCTCTTTGGGGAGAGGAAGAGGTGTAGAACACCGACTAAAGGTTTGCTCTTCTAAGAACTATAAATATAAACAGAAAAACAACAATGTGAGTAATTGTTCAAAGGTGGCTCTTTGAAAAAACAATTGTACTGTGACTGTTAGCTATCTAATAAAGGAGAAAAGACATAAAGTACAAATACATGAAATAAGAACTGAAAGAGGGAATAATAGAAACAGAAAAGTTGAAGAATCATAAGAGACTATTTACTCAATTCTTTGAAAATGAATTTGAAAACTTGGATGAAATAGATAACTTTTAGGAAAATATAACTGACCTAAACTGACCCCAGAAAGAGAAGATCTTAACAGATTGATTTTTCTAGAAGAAATAAAGTTGTCAGAGATTGCCTCCTCTCAAAGCATTATGTCCAGTCCGTTTTATGGGTGACGTCTACATAGTTAAGGTATAATTCCAATAGTATATTTAAACTAAAAGGATTGTCAAATTCTTTTTATGAAACAATATTGAAGCCAAACCTGATAAATACTGCACTAAAAAGAAAACCACTCTCACTTATGAATATAGATACAAAACTGCTAAATAAATATTAGTAAGCAGAATCTAGCAGTGGGATTTAGTCTTAGAATGCAAGAATTTGTCAATATTAGGAAATTTATTAATATAGTTTGTTGTGCGTGGCTCAAGTCATATTGGACTCTTTGTGACCCCATGGACTATAGCCTGCAAGGCTCCTCTGTCCATGGAATTTTCCAGGCAAGAATTCTGGAGTGGCTTGCCGTTACCTACTCCAAGGGATATTCCTCACCCAGGGATTGAACCCATATTTCTTGCCTTTCCTTCGTTGGCAGGTGGATTCTTTACCACCGTGCCACCTGGGAAGCCCTTATTAATATAATTCATCATTTAGTTGGTCTAGGGAGAAAAATGATATAACTATTTCCCTAGATGCTATGAAGTTATTTGACCACATTTAACAACCATTCTGGAGAAGGCAATGGCACCCCACTCCAGTACTCTTGCCTGGAAAATCCCATGGGTGGAGGAGCCTGGTAGGCTGCAGTCCCTGGGGTCGCAGAGGCTCGGACACGACTGAGCGACTTCACTTTCACTTTTCACTTTCCTGCATTGGAGAAGGAAATGGCAACCCACTCCAGTGTTCTTGCCTGGAGAATCCCAGGAACGGGGGAGCCTGGTGGGCTGCCGTCTATGGGGTCGCACAGAGTCGGACACGACTGAAGCGACTTAGCAGCAGCAGCAACAACCACCATTCTTGGTAACATTCAGAGATGGCTACTTCTTAATGTGATAAAACACATCTGCCAACCTCATGCTTAATGAAGAGATATTAGAGATTTCCATTTAAGTCCCAATCAAGAAAGAATGTGGAGGTGGTTAATGCTTGCTTTGCCCCGTGGCAGTTGTATACTGTTACTAAATTCTTTTGTTCTTAAGGGTCATCTTCTTGGCTTTAATCTTACCTTTTGTGTGTTCTTAAAAAAATCTCCATCCTTTTATGAACTGTGGCCTGGTAGATTACTACTCTGCAACAAGGTAAGAGTCAAACTTTCAAGTTTCTTTACTGCTGAATTTTTCCAGGGCTGCCTGTGTTGTATCGAGTTATGACTTGGCCTGCTCTGGATGATTGTTTATTATTAACATTGTGTTGTAGGTGCTCGACAATGCAGTCAGATAAGGCAATTAGAGATGTACAGATTGGAAAAGAGAGGTAAAACTAATGCCATTTGCAGATGATAAGATCCAAGAGAGTTTAGTAAGCTATCAATTTATATACTTATTAGATGGAAACCGATAGCTTTAAACAACCTGTTGGAAAATATAATGGAAAAAAACACCCTCTTTGTAATAGCAACCAAAAAAAATTAAAATTTAGGAACAAACTTGGCAAGAAATATGTCCAGTCTTTGTGAAGAAAACATTCAGAGGAGCACAAAAAGAAAACTTGAACAAATGGAAGAACATTCCAGTTTATTGAATTCAAAGACTAAACCCACCAGGCTCCCCCGTCCCTGGGATTCTCCAGGCAAGAACACTGGAGTGGGTTGCCATTTCTTTCTCCAATGCATGAAAGTGAAAAGTGAAAGGGAAGTTGCTCAGTCATGTCCGACCCTTCGCAGCCCCATGCACCACAGCCTACCAGGCTGCTCTGTCCATGGGATTTTCCAGGCAAGAGTACTGGAGTGGGGTGCCATCGCCTTCTTCGAAACATGCATCAGTTGTCCCTAAAGTCAGTTTATAAAGGTAACATGATTTGAAGAAAAATACTAATATTTTTATTTTGTTCTAGAAATGGATGCATTCATTTAAAAAGTTCGTTTGGAAAAATAAACAGGAGTAGTTATGGTAACTGTAAAATAAGAACAAAGAGGAACAGTTGGCTCTTACGGATAGTAAAAGCAAAGCTTAATAATTTAAACAACACGGGACTGTCCATGAACAGATAAGTCAATATACAGACTAGAAAGATCAGAAATTCTTAAGGATGTGTGAAAATATAGTATATGATACAGGTAACATCTTAAATCAGTGAGGAAAAGATGAAATATTCAATAAATGGTTATGGTACAACTGTGTAGCCATATGGAAAAAAACAAAACCGGAAAACCCTCCAAAGTTGGATCTATACTTCACATTCTTAAACCAGGATATGTTCCAAAAGATATATGTTGATAATAGCTCATGCATGTTGAGTGCTTAACTATATGCCAGACACTGTAGTAATTGATTTACATTTGTTGTTGTTTAGTTGCTAAGTCATGTCTGACTAATGCATTTAATATTCGCCATGACCCGAGGAAGTGTTAACTGTTTTGCCCTCACTTGTTGGAGTGGAAACTGAAGCCTCCAGTTTTAGGTGACTTATGCAAGGTCACATGGCTAGTAAGTGGTAGATCTGGGATATGAATGTAGACAGTTTGCCTCTAGAGTTTGTGATCTTAACAGTATTATATGTACTGTTTTTTCATTTAGTTAATTGTAAAGAATGAAATAATTTAAGAATGAGCAAGGGAAACAGTAAGAAACAAATGTAAGAAAGAAATCGCCAGTCTTATGTCGATACAGGATACAGGAAGCCTGGGACTGGTGCACGGGGATGATCCAGAGAGTTGATATGGGGTGGGAGGTGGCGGGGGGCGTAGTTCAAGATTGGGAACTCACGTACACCTGAGACAGAAAAAAATAAAAATAAAAAAAGAATGAGCAAGGGAGAACTCTTTTAGAAAGCAAAGCCTTTCTAACCACAACTTGAAAATCAGAAGACAAAAAAGATGGATAAATTAGATCACGACAGAATAAAAATCTTACGCAGGCAAAAATTACTGTAAGCAAATTCAAAAGACAAACTGGGGTAAATACTTGCAATTTATATCAAGTGAAGGGCTAATCTCCCTAATATATAGGAAACTTCTAGAAGATAATAAGAAAACATCCTCTAGAAAAATAGAGGTTATGAGCAGTTCACAGAAAAGGAAGCATAATTTGCTCTTAAACAGATAAAAAGATGCTGAACTTCTTTCATAATGAGGAGAGTATAAGTTCCATTTTTCATTTTTCAGATTGGCAAAAACCCAGAACTCTGATGATACAGTTTGTGGATAATCCTTAAGGAAAAAGACACCCTCCTCCCTTGCCGGCAAGAATATAAATTGGCCCAACTCTTATGGAAGGCAATTTGGCAACATCTATCTAAAATTTAAATGCATATACCTTTTGACCCAGGAATGTAATTTCTCGGAATTTATCCTACAGATACACTTGCATTCATGCCAAATGATGCCTGTACCAGGTTATTCACTGCAGCTTTGTTTGCGGTCTTCGACGATTGGAAACAACCCAAACGCCCATCAGTAGGGGCTAGTTAAATAAATTATGGTTCCTCCTCACAATGGAAAATGCAGCTGTAAAAAAGAACATGGAATATCTATGTGAATAGATATGGAGAGATTGCCAAGGTACAGTGTTAGGTGGGAAGTGCAAGGTCAGAACAGTGTTATATATTAACTTTTGTGTGAACAGGGAGGAAAATAATAGAAACTTTGAAGCTTTGGAAGGATAGCTCAGAAAGGAATGGCCACGGAAAGGCCTATGCCGTGAACTGGTGGTGGAGGGGAACACAGCCAGGTGACCTGACTCTGTGCTTTTTAAAAAAATTTTGATTCTTGTAAATCTGACTGCAGTACTGAATTAACTCCACTTTGCAGTTGATCTCCCTCTGATATTTTTAGTCTAATTGACCACCTTTTTTTTTTTTTTAATCTTTTGTCATCCCTATTTCAAGTTCTGTTTTTTTCCCTTCTTTTTAAGTTTTGCTCTCTTTTTCATGTCAAGTTCTTTTTTTCTGCCCCAACTTGCTTTTGTAATCAAAATCCACATTTTGGCGTGATTTAAAAATCTAAATTTAGAGGGTGAAATTGGAATAAGTTAATCCAAGTCATTTTACATTTCATAAATATTCATTTTTATTGAAGTGTCAATTGTGGTGGCATCATTTATACAAAGAAAAGATCTTTGGGGACAGATTTCTTCCACTATTATGTAGAAGGCATTATGTGTATTTCTTTTATTTTGAGTGATGTACATAGACTTTTTAGAAGAAAATGAGAGAAAACAATTTTCCTTTTAGAAAAAATTTTCCCCAGTGTGCGATTCATTTCTAAATTGTAGGACACAGAACTATTATCTATCCTCTCTGCATCCCGTCTAAAGCTCTTTATTTTCCCCTCTGTTTCAGAATCTGCAGTACTTCTTTGAAGTCCCTGGGATAAGGGGATTCCAGAGCTCCCAGCATCTGACCCTCACCTTCCCGGCTTTTCTTCCTGCTGTGCCCCCTCTGGAGCAGGGGTCCCCAACCTCCCGGACCTAATGTCTGATGGTCTGAGGTGGAGCTAATGCAATAATAATAGAAATTAAGTGCACAGTCCATGTGATGTTCTTGACTCACCGCAGAACCACCCCCCCGCCCCCATCTGTGGAAAAATTGTCTCCCATGAAACTGGACCCTGGTGCCAGAAAGGTTGGGGACCACTGCTGTAGAATCCCATCGTCTGGTTAGCATGTGGTTCAGTGTCTTGCTTCTGGCAATGTCCAAGGGGGATCCACACTCTAATCTTTTCATTCAGTCATCTTTGTTAAATGTTTGCTAACGCTTGCTTGGGTGAAATATTGCCTTTTCCATATGGCCTTATCCTGTTCTTCAAAACTTGCCCTGCTTGAATTTAATTTCTCCCGTAAACTTATCTGCCTCCCATTTCCAGATTCTTGTACTCATTCAAGTCCAACTCTTTGTGACCCTGTGCACTGTAGCCCGCCAGGCTCCTCTGTCTATGGGGATTCTCCAGGCAAGAACACTGGACTGGGTTGCCATGCCCTCCTCCAGGGGATCTTCCCGACCCAGGGATTGAAACCAGGCCTCCCACATTGTAGGGGGATTCTTTATTGGCTGAGCCACCAGGGAGGCCCCAGAGGATTGTATATCCTGCCGTAACCCCAAACTCGGTTCTGAAACCAAACCATTTTCCCTTCAGAACATTGGATGCATATTTTAATTTCCCCATTTCTGTCAGTGACATTACTCCTATGCTCTCAAGTCCCCCAAACCTTAGCCACATGCATCTTCAATCCTTGCCTCTGTGTTTAAACTGGCCCACCTCCATCAAATCTTGATTGTTCCTTGCCTTCTGTATTAGTCAGGGTTTTCCAGAGAAACAGAACCAATTTGTGTGTGTGTGTGTGTGTGTGTGTGTGTGTGTGTGTGTGGTGTATGGTGTGTGTGTATGTGTGTGTGGTGTGTATGTGTGTGTGTGGTGTGTGTGTGGTGTGTGTGGGGTGTGTGTGTGTGGTGTATGTGTGTGTGTGGTGTGTGTGTGTGTGTGGTGTGTGTGGGGTGTGTGTGTGTGTGGTGTATGTGTGTGTGTGGTGTGTATGTGTGTGTGTGGTGTGTGTGTGGTGTGTGTGGTGTATGGTGTGTGTGTATGTGTGTGTGGTGTGTATGTGTGTGTGTGGTGTGTGTGTGGTGTGTGTGTGGTGTGTGTGGGGTGTCACACACACACCACAGTGTGTGGTGTGTGTGGGGTGTGTGTGTGTGGTGTATGTGTGTGTGTGGTGTGTGTGTGTGTGTGGTGTGTGTGGGGTGTGTGTGTGTGTGGTGTATGTGTGTGTGTGGTGTGTATGTGTGTGTGTGGTGTGTGTGGTGTGTGTGTGGTGTATGGTGTGTGTGTATGTGTGTGTGGTGTGTATGTGTGTGTGTGGTGTGTGTGTGGTGTGTGTGTGGTGTGTGTGGGGTGTGTGTGTGTGTGGTGTATGTGTGTGTGTGGTGTGTGTGTGTGTGTGTGGGGTGTGTGGGGTGTGTGTGTGTGTGTGTGTGTGAAGAGATTTATTAGGAGGGATTGGCTCATATGATAATGGAGACTGAGGAGTTCAAGATCTGCTGTCTGTAAGCTGGTAATGTAATTCAGCCCAACCCTGAAAGCTGAGCACCGGGGGAGCCAATGGTTCCAGTCTGAATCCTAAAGCCCGACAACCAGGAGCACCTGAGGGCCGAAGGAGATGGCTGTTACAGGTCAGACAAGGAGAGTGAATTCACTCATCTTCCACCTTTTTGTTTCAGTCTGATGGGACTGGATGAGACACACACTCGGCCCCCTCCACCTCCCTACACCATGTTGGTAGGATCACCTTCTTTACTCAGTGTATAATTCAAATGTTAATCTCTTCTGGAAGTACCTTCACCACATAGACAGAAATAATGTTTAACCAGCTGCCTGGGCATCCTTTAACCCAGTCAGCTTGGCAGAGGAAACCAACCGTCATACTTTCCTCGGTTACTGCTTTAAGTCTTCTCAGTCTGTCCTGAGCACCACTATCAGGCATCCGTTTAAACCTCAGATTTCTTTCTGTTGCTTCTAAGAAAGTAAAGATAACTCTGTGTGATCTGGCAGTGACCGTTCAGCCTGGGGTTAGACTTCTTTAACTGGCTGCTAATCTCAGTGTTCATCTCTGCTTCCGCCCCTGAGCCCGACTCCTGCTCTTAGTAACTTCCCCCGGGAAATTGACTTTCTTCGTCACAGCCCATTTCAATCTTCCTGGGCCTTTCAAGGCTACTCTCATTTCTGCCCCCTCCATGCTGCTTTTGAGGGACTGTTTCAGCATCGATGGCTCTTAGAGTTGGACATGGAGCTAGAACTTTGAGGCCCTGTTTGACACTTTTATTCCAGTGTGTCTCCTTAAGGGTGGTGGAGTTGAGTTCCTTCAATGTCTTTGGAGCTCAGAGATTGCCACTTTTCTCCCTGGTGTTTCCTAAACTTCTCGCCTGGTTACGTGACCAGAACTCGGGGATTGCAAGGACCAGGCCGCCTGGTCTTCTGGTAACTTCCTCTCTGGGAGTCCTGTCGTAATGTTCTTCCCATTTGGCAAGACATTTGACTACTTTGAGCATGATGCTGTTAGCATAAACTTATATTAAAACTTGTAAACTTTTAAGAGTTTATTTGAGCAAAAATTCGTTCGAATTGGGCTGCATCCAATCTTGCTAATAGAAAGGCGCTCTGAGGAGCTGTACAAAGTGAAAGATTCTTAGAGCCAGAAGGGAGCAGAAACAGGTTGTGCTAGGCAGGGTGGTTATAGTAAGGTTACTTTCCTCCCGGGCATGGCAGAATGTCTGCCACATAGATTACGCAGCTAGTGCCCATCAGGAAATTCCTGATTGACTGGTTCTTAAACCATTTCTCTCCCATTTTTGGGAGAGCCAGAACCATAGATAGCCAAGGTAAATCTTGATTTGGTGTCATGGGGCTTAACATGAGCTCAGTTGCTGAGTTGTGTTCAACTGTTTGGGACCCCATGGACTGTAGTCTGCCAGGCTCCTCTGTCCATGGGATTTCCTAGGCAAAAGACTGGAGTGAATTGCCATTCCCGACCCAGGGATCAAATCCACATCTCCTGCATTTTTTGCATTGGCAGGTGGATTCATTACCACTGAGCAACCTGGGAAGCCATGAGGCTTAGCATAAGTGACTGTATTTGGGGCTTATTTTTTGTTTGTTTAAAAACCACCAAATGCTTGGTTTTGCCTTGACCAGAGACTGCCATACCCTTTGAACCAGCTGGGACCTCTTCTGTAAGCTAGGTCTCTTATAAAAGGTTGAATAAAGCTATTTATTGTCCTTGACAGAGAAAAAGATGGTCCCTTACATTTCTGTAGGACTTTTGTAACATTTCACGTGAGCATATCTACAAAGTTTCTCAGCAGGGTATATTTCTAATCCACTAGCTTGCTGAATAAGTGTGTTAAATTTGCATTATAATACAGCAAAGACTGGTAGTAGTGAAACTGGAAGAAATGCAGGATTACAATATGTTTTGATGAATATATTATCATTATGTTTTTTTAAAAATGAAGAATAAAATTCAGAAACACTGACTGTCTTCCCAGAGCATGTATTTAAAATGAATTCTTTTGAAAATGTTATCATGGTAAGGTAATAACATTAGTGTTGAATTTTCCTCTGGAACTTTTTCATATTTTACCTTTAATTTTTTTTAAACTTGTAGTTTACTCTTAGGCAGTTTATAGTTTGCTTAGGTCAAACACAATGTGAAAAATTAAAAAGCATTGTTCCCAGGAGGCCCAAAATTATTCTTTGGCCAGCTGAAGAAAATTTGATATTTTAACAGATTTTACCCAGAAGGCGAGAGCCATGAAAATGAAATACTGCAACGGAATTCAGAGCTTTCCAGCTGGAGCAAATGAAACCTCAAGGAAAAAAAAAAATCCCAAATGTACTGTAGTTAGCAGATGAAAAGGAAACCACGTTAGGGCTGGCCGAATGGAGCAGCCAGCTTGCAAATAGAGCCCCGGAGAAAACACTGCATGGCTGCAAATCTCCATTTCCTTATCTCTTCCTAAGAACCAATTCATGAAGAGCGACGTCATCCAGCAGGAAGCCCAATGTAGCAAGTCCTGCTGGTCCCTGGGGTTCCTGGCCCACCACTTAGCATTCCTTGCACACCAAGCTGTGTGCACTGGCACGAAGCAGCTGCATGGAGCTGTCTGCTCCACCCGCGCCCCCCCCAACCTAGGCTGCACCTCGCCAGATAACAGCCCTGCTCACCAGCTCCTCTCCCTGACAACTGGAGGCAGGTTGCCAGGAAACCGCATCCCCCTCTCCGCCCCCCAGAGGAGACTCTGCACCCAACTGCCTCTGCAAATAAAAGAGGCTGGAGGAGGCCCTTTGCAGATAACTTTATTTTCAGAAATTGAAAAAAAATTTTTTTTTCGTTTCTTCAGGATTATGCTCATCCTAAGAAGCTCTGTGGATTTCTTTTGATAAGTAGAGTAAAAGGGAATAATTATTTTCTGGTGAAAATTAGGGGTCGGATGAGTGAGATAATATAGCCGTTTGCTGCAGTATTTTGGGGAGTAAACATACAGAAAGAAGCTATATAAATTTACATAGGAATTTCCAGGGGCAAAATATGAACCAACGGGTTTCTGTGAATATAATGGAGCTTAAGCTTTCGCTGTTTCAGTTCAGTAGAAACCCAACCATTATTTTTCTCAGAAAAACGAGACTGATCCAAGACCAGAAGCCTAGGCTTCTTTTTCTGTATTGTTTGCTTTGCAACTTATAGGGTGGTTGACAAACGAAATTGACATAATTTAAAAAATTCGGATTCTCTATTGTTTGCTCTCTTAGAAAGGAACCAAGGTGTCTTTGCTCTCCGTCTCTGAGTTTCCTTCCCAGGGAGTCTGAATATAGGCTCTTCTCACTGTTCTGCCCAGCCTGTGCTGAGATGGCTTCTCTTTGCTTCGGGGCCTTTATTAAACCTTAAATTTTTATCCATATTTTTGCTCAAAGTTTGGAAGTTTTTAATCATTTTTATTTTCTTGGGCTCCAGAATTGCTGCAGATGGTGACTGCAGCCATGAAATTAAACAGGCACTTGCTCCTTGGAAGAAAAGCTATGACAAGCTTAGACAGCATATTAAAAAGCAGAGAGATTACTTTGCCAACAAAGGTATGTCTAGTCACAGCTATGGTTTTTCTAGTAGTCGTGTGTGGATATGAGAGTTGGGCCATAAAGGAGGCTGAGAGCCGAAGAATTGATGCTTTTGAACTGTGGTGTTGGAGAAGACTCTTCAACTGAGTGACGGAACAACAACAGCAAATTAGTTTTATCCTCTTCTCTCAACTTTCCAAGTAACCACTGTCCAGAACCAAGGGGGCATTCTTTAGTGCCTTTCTTCATATCCATAAAGTCCTACCTAAACACTCATATTATTTAGTGTTGCTCTTTTGTAAAAATGGATCAGTTTGCATTCTCTGCACCTCACTTTTCTCAATAGTGCATTATGGAAACATTTCCAAGTCAGCTGGTATACCTTAATGTAATTCATTTTAACAATATTAATAGATTTAATTTTTTGGAGAAGTTTTAGGTTTATTGAAAAATCAAGTGAAAAGCACGAGTTCCCATATACACCTGTCCCTCCACCCAGTTTCCCCTGTTATTAATATTTTGCTTTGCTTTGGTACATGTTATAATAGACAAGTCATAGCAATACATTATTATTATCTGAAGTCCATACTTTATATTAGAGTTCATTCTTTGTGTTTGTACATGCTGTGGGTTTTACAAAATGACAGGTATTTACCATTACAGTATTGTATAGGATAGTTTCACTGCCCTAAAAATCTGTGTCTTCCACCTACTCTTCAGTTCCTCCCTGATGCACTGCTGGCAACCACTGATCTTTTTACTGTCTCCACAATTTTGCCTTTTTGAAAATATCATTTAGTTGGAATCATACAGTATGCAGCCTTTTCAGATTGACTTCTTTCACTTAGTTAGAAGCATTTAGGGTTTCTCTGTATCTGGATAGCTCATTTCTTTTTAGTGCTGAATAATATTCCATTGTATGGATTTATCACAGTTTGTTTATCCAGTCACCCATTGAAGAGCATCTTGGTTGCTTCCAGGTTTTGACAGTTATGAATACATTACGGTAAACATTCTTATGAAAGTTTTTGTGTGAATGTAAGTTTTCAGCTCCTTTGGGATAAATACCATGGAGCACAAATTGCTAGATCTTATTACCATAAGAATATGTTTAGTTTTGTAAGAAACTGCCAAAGTGTGTTCCAAGTTGATTGTACCATTTCACATTCTCATCAGCAATGAATGAGGTTCCTGTTGATTCACACCCTTGTCAGTATTTGGTTTAGTCAGTGTTTTAGATTTTCGCCATTCTAAAGGTATGAAGTGGTATTTCATTGTTGTTTTAATTTGCAGTTCCCTAATTTGGCCACCTCATGCGAAGAGTTGACTCATTGGAAAAGACTCATGCTGGGAGGGATTGGGGGCAGGAGGAAAAGGGGGCGACAGAGGATGAGATGGCTGGATGGCATCACGGACTCGATGGACGTGAGTCTGAGTGAACTCCGGGAGTTGGTGATGGACAGGGAGGCCTGGCGTGCTGCGATTCATGGGGTCGCAAAGAGTCAGACACGACTGAGCGACTGAACTGAACTGAACTGAGTGACGTATGATGGACATCTTTTCACATGCTTATTTACCATCTGTATATCTTCTTTGATGAAATGTCCGTTTATGTCCTTTGTCCACTTTTTGATTCAATTTGAAGATTTTCTTATTGTTGAATTTTTAAGAATTCTTCTTATACTTTGGATAGCAGTTCTTTATCAGATATGTATTTTGCAAATATTTTCTCCTGGATTGTGGCCTGTCTTCTTATACTCTTGACAATATCTTTTGCAGAGCAGACATTTTTAATTTTAATGAAGCCCAACTTATCAATTTTTTCTTTCACAGATCATACTTAGTATCTCAAAAATCACTGCCAAATCTAAAGTCACAGGTACTTTCTAGAAGCTTTATAGGCATTTTAAATTTTAAATTTTGAGTTAATTTTTGTCAAAGGTGTAATATCTAGGTCTAGATTAAAAAAATTTTTTTTTTCTTGTGAACGTCCAGTTGTTCAGCACCATTTTGAAAGACTGTATTCGTTCCATCGCGTTGGCTTTCTTCCCTTTCCAAACATCAGTTGACTGTATTTGTGTGTATCCGTTTCTGGGCTCCTTATTCTATTCTGCTGAGCCATTTGTCTGTTCCTTCACCAGTACCACACTGTCTTGATTATGGTATGTTATGGTAAGTCTTGAGGTTGGGCGGCATCAGCCCTCTGTCTTTCTTCTTCCTCCATATCGTATTGTCAGCTCTGACTCTTTTCCCTCTCCGTATGAAACTTAGAATCCTTTTGTCCATATCCACAAAATAAAGAGCCCCTTGATGAAAGTGAAAAGAGGAGAGTGAAAAAGTTGACTTAAAACTCAACATTCAGAAAACTAAGATCAAGGCATCTGGTCCCATCACTGCATGGCCAAATAGATGGAGAAACCATAGAAAACAGTGAGAGACTTTATTTTTTTGCTCCAAAATCACTGCAGATGGTGACTGCAGCCATGAAGTAAAAGACAGTTGGTCCTTGGAAGAAAAGCTGTGACCACCCTTGTTGTTGTTCAGTAGCTCAGTTGTGTCTGACTCTTTGCCACCCCATGAACCACAGCACACCAGGCCTCCCTGTCCACCACCAACTCCCGGAGTTCACTCAGACTCACGTCCATCGAGTTGGTGATGCCATCCAGCCATCTCATCCTCGGTCGTCCCCTTCTCCGCCTGCCCCCAATCCCTCCCAGCATCAGAGTCTTTTCCAATGAGTCAACTCTTCGCATGAGGTGGCCAAAGTATTGGAGTCTCAGCTTTAGCATCAGTCTTTGCAGTGAACACCCAGGACTGATCTCCTTTAGAATGGACTGTATGTATGTAGCCCATGGTAAACTACAGTTTATTAAAATAAGCAAAGTTGAACTCTTGACCAGTTATTACGTGTTTGGCTCCAGTAGTGCTGTAGATACGTTTATTAATCATGGTCTGTTGTGCACATACTGTAAGCACTTATGAATACCTTCCTGGTAAATCTAGTCAAAGGAGATAAAGTTGGTGCCAGGTTATGCAATGCCTGGAAGTCAACGTAAATAAGGGGTTTGGATCAGAGTAGAAAATGGACAGAATGTAGGTTCTCTGATGTGGTGCCAGGTTATGCAATGCCTCGAAGTCAACGTAAATAAGGGGTTTGGATCAGAGTAGAAAATGGACAGAATGTAGGTTCTCTGATGATGCATACAAGGGAAAGTCAGAGGTTCAGGTGTGCAGAGATTTGCCCTCTGTCCACGAAGTATGAACGTCCTGTGGGTCGTGGATGCTTGCTGGTACTGTTTGGATTGGTTTCTGGATACAGCTTGGCAACCAGGTTATGGAATTATTCATTCTGGGAACTTACAGGTCAGTTTACATCTAGAGGTATAACCTGGTTACGTGTAATGAATTGGACTACACAGCTTCAGTACCTTTACTATAAACCAGGGGTTGGCAGAATATGGTCTGTGGGTCATATTTGGCCTGTACTATGGTCTGTTTTTTTTAAAAATTCAACTTTTTATTTTGAGATAATTATAGATTCACACACAGTTGTAAAACAATAATACACAGAGATTCTGTATTGTCCTTTTACCCAGTTTCCCCGAAGGTTGCATCTTGGAAATCTGTTGTACACAATTGGGATGTGGACAGTGACAGAGTCAATATCCAGAGCAGCTCTGTCGCAAGGATCCCCTGAGTCGCCCTGTTGCAGGGCACCCATAGAAGGCAGCACCCACCTACCTCCTTCCTCACACCCCCGTCCCTCATACTTGGCAACCACTCATCTCCATTTCTAATCTTCTCAAATCAAGAGTGTTATATAAGTGGAATCATACAGCATGGAACTTTTAAGGTTGGCTTTTTCCAGTTTAGATGATTCCCTGGAGATTCAGCAAACTTGCTGCCTGTGTCAGAGTCAACACTTTGTTCCCTTTTATTGTGGAATAGTATCCCATGCTACTGCATGAATATACCACAGTTTGTGTAACCATTTACCCACTGAAAGACATAGGCAGTATTTCCAGTTTTTGGCTGCTGTAAATATATCTGTTATGACCATTTGTGTACAGTTTTTAAAAATTTATTTATTTTAATTGTAGGCTAATTACTTTACAGTATTGTGGTGGTTTTTACCATACATTGACATCAACCAGCCACAGGTGTACATGTGTCCTCCCGTCTCGAGCCCCCCTCCCACACTCCCTCCCCATCCCTTCCCTCTGGCTTTGAGTGCTCTGTTTCATGCATCGAACTTGGACTAGTTACCTGTTTCACATATGGTAATATACATGTTTCATTGTTATTCTCTCAAATCATCCCACCTTTGCCTTCTCACACAGAGTCCAAAAGTCTGTTCTTTATATCTGTGTCTAAAACTGGTCAGCCTTCAGAATGTGTACAGTGTTTATGTGAACATAGTTTTTTTTTTCTCTAGGGGTCAGGGCCCATGAGTGCAATTGCTGGATCATAGTGTAATTGCTGGATCATCAGCAATTGCTGATCTATGATCACTTTCTTAGTTTTATAAGAAAGTGCTGGAGTATTTTCCAGAGTGCTTGTACCATTTCACATTTCCACCAGCAATGTCTGAGTGATTCAGTCTCTGCATCCTCGCCAGCATTTGATGTTATCACTTTTTGTGTTTTTTTGACTGCACTGTACAGCTTATGGGATCTTAGTTCCCTGATAGGGACTGAACCTGTGTTCCTTGCATTGGAAGCACAGAGTGTTAAGTACTGGACTGATAGAGAAGTCCCCATTATTTTTTATTTTAGCCATTCAGATATGTGTGTAGTGATGTCTCATTGGTTTAAATTTTCACTTCCCTCATGGCTAAGGATGTTAAACACCTTTTCATGTGCTTTCATGTCATTTGTATATCCTCTTCAGTGAAATATCTTTGGTAAAACGTTAGACATTTCTGTTTGGATTATATGCCTTTATACTGCTCATTTTTGTAAGTTCTTATATATATATATATATATATATATATATATATTCTTGGAGACGGCAATGGCAACCCACTCCAGTACTCTTGCCTGGAAAATCCCATGGATGGAGGAGCCTGGTGGGCTGCAGTCCATGGGATCACAAAGAGTCGGACGCGACTAAGTGACTTCACTTTCATGCATTGGAGAAAGAAATGGCAACACACTCCAGTGTTCTTGCCTGGAGAATCCCAGGGATGGGGAAGCCTGGTGGGCTGTCGTCTATGGGGTCACACAGAGTCGGACACGACTGAAGTGACTTAGCAGTATATATATTCTAAATATCAGTTCTCTATGGCTTGCAAATGTTTTCTCCTATCCTGTAGCTTGTTTTTTTTTTTTTAATCTTCTTAGTAGAGGCTTTGCAGGTAAAATTTTTTAATTTTGATGAGTTCCAATTTATCATTTCTTCCATTTATGGATTATGCTTTTTGTGTTAAGCCTAAGAACCTTGCCTAACCTTGATATCAGAGATTCTCTCCTTTTATTTTTGGTAAAAGTTTTGTAGTTTTACATTTTATATTTGAGTCTGTGATCCATTTTGAGTTAATTTTTGTTTAAAGTTTGAGATTTAGTTTGAGGTTCTTCTCTCTATTTTTTTGCCCTATGGATATCCAGTTGCTGAAGAATCATTTGTTGAAATCCCATGTTCCAAATATTAGAGGAAAAGCATTCAGTCTTTCGTTGTTAAGTGTGATGGTAGCTGTAGAGTTTTTGCAGATCTTCTTTATAAGAGGTGATGGAATCCCACTCTCTTCCTAACTTGCTGAGACTTTTATCATGAATGCATCTTCTACCACCTGTTTTTGTAAATAAAGTTTTATTGGAACACAGGTTTGCTTATTGGGTTGGCTACTATCTCTGTCTATTCTGACAGTACCACACCAGAACTGAGACTTGTGACAGGGATCTGTACAGTTCAGTTCAGTCACTCAGTTGTGTCTGACTCTTTGTAACTCCATGGACTGCAGCACACCAGGCTTCCCTGTCCATCACCCAACTCTTAGAGCTTGCTCAAACTCATGTCCATTGAGTTCGTGATGCCATCTAACCGTCTCATCCTCTGTCGTCCCCTTCTTCTGCCGTCAATCTTTCCCAGAATCAGGGTCTTTTCCAGTGAGTCAGTT
The DNA here is from genome assembly GCA_006410615.1 of Neotragus moschatus. Classification (NCBI taxonomy): domain Eukaryota; kingdom Metazoa; phylum Chordata; class Mammalia; order Artiodactyla; family Bovidae; genus Neotragus; species Neotragus moschatus. The sequence continues at coordinate 1,794,412 of SJYA01001210.1, read as the reverse complement.
CTTTGCAACAGGTGGCCAAAGTATTGGAGTTTCAGCTTCAGCNTCTGCATATAAGTTAAATAAGCAGGCTAGCAATGTAATGCTCAAAATTCTCCAAGTGAGACTTTAACAGTATGTGAACTAAGAACTTCCAGATGTCCAAGCTGGATTTAGAAAAGGCAGAGGAACCAGAGATCAAATTGCCAACATCTGTTGGATCAGAGAAAAAGCAAAAGTGTTCCAGAAAAACATCTGCTTCAATGGATATGCCAAAGCCTTTGACTGTATGGATCACAACGAACTTTGGAAAATTCTTCAAGAGAGGGGAATACCAGACCACCTTACCTGCCTCCTGAGAAATGTGTATACAGATCAAGTTAGAACTGGACATGGAACAATGGACTGGTTCCAAATTGGGAAAGGAGTATGTCAAGGCTGGTATATTGTCATCCTGGTTATTTAACTTCTATGCCGAGTACATCATGTGAAATGCTGGACTGGATGAAGCACAAGCTGGAATCAAGATTGCTGGGAGAAATAACAATAACCTCAGATATGCAGATGGCATCACCCTTACGGCAGAAATCAAAGATGGACTGAAGAGCCTCTTGATGAAAATGAAAGAGGAGAGTGAAAAAGCTGGCTTAAAACTCAGCATTCAAAAAACAAAGATTATGGCATCTGGTCCCTTCACTTCATGACAAATAAATGGGCAAACAGTGGAAATAGTAAGACACTATTTTCTTGGGCTCCAAAATCATTGCAAATAGTGACTGCAGCCATGAAATTAAAAAGACGCTTGCTCCTTGGAAGAAAAGTAAAGTTGCTCAGTCATGTGTGACTCTGCGAGCCCATGGACTTTAGCCTGCCAGGCTTCTCTGTCCATGGGATTTTCCAGGCAATAATACTGGAGTGTGTTTCCATTTCCTTCTCCAGGGTCCTTGGAAGAAAAGCTATGACAAACCTAGACAGCATATGAAAAAGCAGAGGCTTTATTTTGCCGAGAAAGGTCCATCTAGTCGAAGCTATGGTTTTTCCAGTAGTCATGTATGGATATGAGAGTTGGACAGGGATCTTGAGATCCACAAAGCCTGAACTATTTATTATCTAGCCTTTCATAGAGAAGGTTTTCTGACTGTTACTGTAGTTCAGTCTTCGTTTTGGTTCACCTTTTTTTTTTCCCTTTCCCCATCAGAATTCCTTCTATTTCTTGATATTGTAAGATGGTTACAAACTCTTAATCACTCCATATATACATCTTCAGTTGTTCAAGACTTAGACCCTGATTTGTTGGCAGTTCCCACCTTGAAAGAGAGTATGGTTGTGTGAAGATCTGGCTGACTTCCCAAGGCCTTCTCTACTGTAAACGTGTCTGTATTTCTGTTAATATCAGCGGTAGTATTTTGGGGAGTTCTTGGCCCAGTAACTACTGTTAACTTCTTACCTTGACCATCCACCTGAACAAATTACTTGCATTACACTGGCCCTTGTTTCCTGCCCAAATTCCTGGACTCTTACTGTACATCATCTGCACTGCTGTGTTTCAGAATGTTTACATGATGGGATGACTCATGATTTTAGTGATCTCTAAAGGGTCCAGACTCTTGAGAGTCCTTTGGACTGCAAAGAGATCAAACCAGTCAATCCTAAACGAAATCAGTTCTGAATATTCTTTGGAAGGACTGATGCTGAAGCTCCAATACTTTGGCCACCTGATGAGAAGAATTGACTCATTGGAAAAGACCCTGATGCTGGGAAAGATTGATGGCAGGAGGAGAAGGGGACAACAGAGGATGAGATGGTTGGATGGCATCACCAACTCAATGGACATGGGTTTGGGCAAGCTCTGGCAGTTGGTGATGAACAGAGAATACTGGCATGCTGGAGTCCATGGGGTTGCAAAGAGTCAGACATGACTGAGCCACTGAACTGACCTGAAAGGGTCCAGAGGTGTGTGGTGCTCTAAACTCAGTGACTCTTTACACCATAGATACATGTTTGTTGTGTCTTGTTTTTCTAAGATGTTTTAGAATTTTGGCAGGTGTGTTTTGCTTTGGTTGAAAATGAGGACGTGGATAGATGATGGCCCTTAAGTTAGGCCAAACGAATATATTCCTTGGATCACTGAAAGGTAAACCATTGTAGGTTTTTGCTTATAGATTATTAATTGTAGAAATATTACGTCCTGGATCTCTGCAGATACGTTTTGTTTAAACTTGCTTGATCTACTCTCTCCAGAACATGCTTTGACCAAAAACTCATCTCTTTTTTTTTTCTCTTCACCTAACTTCCTTTTATTGTTTACCATCTCCATCCTCCGCGATGTCTTCCCTTACTCTCCAACCCATTTGATCCTTGTCTCTTAGAACATTTAGCGTGTTTTCTTTCCCATTCATTGAATGTACAATCTTATTCTCTGAAGATGTCTTATATTGTTGTCCTATCATTATTTAACTTTTTAATAACAATTTAGCTTTAATATATGTACATATTTCTCTAAAACTGCATTGTTAGTGATGGCCTATTTAATTATTCGTATCAAGTAATATACAAATTTGTGTAAGTAGTTTACCTATTTGTATAATTCTATGCCTATGTGTGTTTATGTTACATAGTAATTATTAAGTGAATGAAAGAATGATTGAGCTAATATTCTGTGTAGTATTAAGTTTGGAAGTTGTCTGTTCAATAAAATCCTTTTAGTATGGTGCAGGTCAATACATAGTAATATTAATTGAATCTCAATAAATGGGTGTCTACTTTTTAACTTATCTTCTAGCAGCATGAGCTATCCATCTTTAGAAATTTGATTATGACTGCTTGTGTGAAGCTAATGGCTGACTTTCTAAATAGGTGTTAGAGGAGATCTGAGTCCTTCGCTGTTACATTGTAATTTGTGTTTCATATTTATGGGAGAGAAGTCTTTCTACAAATATGTAAAAATATTGATGAGTGAAGAAAATGGCTCCCACTGTGACAGAAGAAAATATCTTAAAAAAGATCCGTAGTTATCCTTGTTTCCCTAAGGTTGTGTTGACATAAAAAAGACGTTGTTTTATGTTCCAGAATCAAGAGATGATTTTATGATTTAACACATCCCACTAAGAACGTTTGTAAGGTTATCATCACCAGCATAACTACTGTAGAGATCACGTAACAATATTAGTCTCTGGATTTATTGAGTTTGTTGTGTTCCTGTGGTATCATTCATAATTATGTCCCGAGGATTTCCACTTTCCCCTCTTGACTGAATACCAAGATATGGCAACTCATTTACACTGCAGCGTACGGTGCTGGGAGATGAACGCCTGTCTGTTACCTTGCTCTACAGGACCTGTCATGACCATAGGTGGACGTGTGCCACCTCACAGTCAATAGGCAGTGTTCAGAAATGAATTCTTTAGTGAGTTGGGAGGGTGGAAAGCACAGGCACGCAACCTTTGGACAGTGACTCTGAGCTTCGCTTCGTGTGCTTACCAGCTGCGTGAGCATGAATGGATTCGCCTCGGTTTTCTCATTTGTAAAACGGAAATGATGGCACCTTCCTCAAATGGATGTTTCTGGGAACAGCTGAGATCACAGGGAAAGAACCGAAAGAACCAGTGTGACACCTGACTGTTGGCAGATGCACGGAAAGTTGCTTCTGCAGTGTGATGTCCCAGCGGAGAGGCCGAGGGAACGGCTGCCCCCCGTGTCATTGCCCCTGTCCTGTGGCACTGGCCGGCGGTTGTCTTATGCGCGTGCTCACCAAGAGAGCTGCGGGGCGGGTCAACAAAGCGACCCAGGCACAGGCTCATCGTGACCTCAGACTCCCTTCATTTCCTTTTCTAGGCCAGCTTTCTTTTCAGAAGCATTGACCCTGGATCCACCTGAGGCCCAGGGAGGTCATTACTTATACCATACACCTCTCAGAGGACTTCAGGTGGACAGCAAGGGGTGTGCGTCTACTTGGCCTCTGTCCTACCACTCCCTGGAGATGGGTCCTTTTTGACTGCCCACTCCATTCTCTCATGGCTGAACTGCTTTGTGGTCAGTGAGCTTGACTCTGACCCTAACCCTCACCCTCCCCTAACTCTGATCCTAGTGTTAACTGCGTTAGTCGCCCGCCAGGCTCCTCTGTCCATGGGATTCTCCAGGCAGAATACTGCACTGGGTTGCCATTTCCTCCTCCAGGGGATCTTCCCAACCCAGGAATGGAACTCAGATCTCCTGCATTTCAGTCAGGTTCTTTACCATCTGAGCTGCCAGGGAAGCCTACCCTGATCCTAACTAACCCTGACCTTAACCCTAACCCTAACCCTAACCCTGTCAGTAGAAGAGTTCAAGCAAAGCCTGAGTGATTCTTTTTTTTTTTTTTTTATTGCAGTATGATTGATGTACAGTGTGTTAGTTTTTTGTGTCGGCATGAGTGATTCCTTACTGGGATGTTTGCAGAGTCCTGGTCAACAGTAGAGGCTGCAGTTGTTGCCGCGAGGGTGCACCCCAGCTCTGGGTTCCTTTTCTAGAGTCCAGAGCCTAGACCTACAATTCTCTGCTCCCGTGGAGTTTACAGCGTCAGAAGGAGAGATAAAAGTCTTGGGATGGGGTGTGGTGGAATCCCAAAACTTAAGAGCAAAGGAGGACGAGCCATTATGGATGCACAGAAGAGGCGGTCAGAAAAGAGAAAGGAGCACTCAGGAAACCAAGGGGAGAGCAAGCAGGAAAGATGGGGACTGTCAGCCAGAGCCACTTGCTTTGGTGGGCGTGGGGACGGGAGGGCAGAAACTGGTAGCCGGGGTTGGCTGGTGACGTGCAGAAGAGAATGGACTCCATCTTCTCTTTCAGCAAAGTTGGTTGGAATGGAAAGCAAATAAGTTCAAAAGGGAGATAGTTTTTAAAAGAGACAGGAGTGACTCGAGAATGTCTATATTGTGAAGGGGGAAGATATGGGAGGATGTTGTAGAAAAGAGGTCCATTTAAGTTTGCCCTGCTTTTTGTCACTTTATGGGTGGGTTCTTCTCTTCCTGGCTGCCAGTCCTCTTTTGTTTTCTAATTCATGGTTATTTTCCTGCTTCACTTTCCTTCTTTACTCCTTCCCTTCATCACTGCTTCCTTCACTCTGTCTCTCCTTTCTTCTCCTCCTCTCTCTCCTTTGGAGGTTTCTTTTCTTCCCTCCCCAGCCCTTTTATTTGGCCACACTACACAGTCTATGGGATCTTCGTTCCCCAACCAGTGATGGAATGTGCCACGAGGCTTAGCCACTGAACTGCCAGGGAAGCCCCCCATTTTGAGATTTCTGACAGCTTGTCTATTAATTGATGTCTTACAGGCCTGTCCCTTTGGATATCATGAGTACGACCAAGCGTTCTGGGTATGACCGCTTCTTATTAACCTTTTAGGAAGAAACTCATATTGTCTATTGGTCCCAGTCATCCGTCTTCAGCTATAAATTAATCCTTCCTAATGCTCTTTACATTGTTTACTGCCTGATTTGTTACATGTCAAGCCACATCTCAGGGCACTGTATTTGCCCTGTGCCATTTCTAAGTTTTTCATGCTTAATTCTCTGTAGGTTTTCAGATGCAAGCCCAACCACCTTTTGTCAAAAACAGGGACACAGGAAAGGAAACACACAAAATAATTTTTTTGGGGGGGGTATTTAGAACTGATACAAAGCCAGTGTGGGAAAACTTAGTTACTGCTTTGCAGTGAGTGTTTTGTAATTGTCTTTGTTGGAGGGGGAGAAGTGAGTGCCATGAGGAGGCATCTGCAGTTTTGAGACTTCCTTTCTGTTCTTCTCCCTGCTGCTCCCTTTCCATCTTCTCCCCTCCCTCCCTCCCTCCCTCTCCTCTTGTCAGCCAGCGTGGCACTGAATGTAGTACGCCATGGTGAGACAGGAATGGAAGCTGGCATATGAGAGATGCTGGGTATGAGCCGTCTCTGGAGGCATATGCTACTGATATCTGGTGCCCTGGGTGAGAGCGATGAGGTTGGTGCTTTGTGCTCATCAGGGGTCGCGTGGCCCACTCCCCCTTCACGAGGTTCCTCCCAGAGCTAGACTATCTATTGTGACTGGCCCTGGCCCTTCTGGTTCCCCGGGATGCGATCTGACCCTCCCAGGGCTTGGGTGCCTCTCCTCTGGGCACGGAAGCTGGAAACTATGCAATTTATGGGAAGGAAACTCTGCTGACTGGGCAGCCAGCCCTGTCACCCAGTCCAGGGAGGCTGTAGTTTTGGCTGTCGGCGGGCTCACTCACACACTCGGAGCCTGTCCCTCCAGACGTGTGGCACATACACATTTAGGTTTCGAGAACCAGGTGAGTGGTAGAACCTGGCTCAGCAGTCTGGTCTGGTTCTTACGTTGTTGTTTTTTTTTTTCCCTAGAAAAATAAAGCTCTCTGCTAAAGTAGCATCATCAGTTATAGCTCATCACTAGAAGAGATGACATTTACAGTGGTCCACGCTCTTGGGATAAACTGCCAGCTTTGCTGTTAAGCCCAGCTATCAGCAACTGTTGTGTCATGAAACTTGACCCCCCTTTTTTCCATACTTCAAGGATGACTTTTACTAGTCTTTTATATTTGGCATTGCCGAAATGAATGATTACAGCGTCCTTCGCTTATACAGCAATTTCCCTGAGCTACTTAAAGCTTCTCTCCTCTTCTCACTTTTGTTCTGTTCACCAAAACCGAAGTGAGAAGCCATTGCAGCCCTGTGGAATGGCCGCTGGAGGTGGGCACACCCTTCCTGGGTTTTGGTTGCGCCACTAGTTTGCTGTGTAACTTTGTGTCCTTTACTTACTTCTCTAGCCTCCCATTGGCTTTTGTGTAAAAAGGATTTGGAAACAAAGTTCCTAGAGGTTCTTTTCCATTCCTACAGTGACTTGAAGTGCTTTTTTCGGATTAGACTTATGATTTTTCTCTTTTCCCTTCAGAATTAATCTCCTTCCTAAGCTTATTAACCCCAGCTCGAACCCCTGCATCTTTCTTGCATGGTTGTAGTTGCTTTCTCCTCCCTCTTTGCTGTTCTTTTCTCCCCTTGAGGAGAAGGCAGAGAAAGGGAAAGAAAGTGGAGGCATGCAAGGTGGTTGTGCTTATGGTTACAATATTTCCTGATAGCCTGTTTCTCAATCTGGAGGAAGTTACTTTGGCAACTGTGAATTCATCTCTCTGCCTCCAAACTAACTTTGTTGTTCAGTGGCCAAGTCTGTCTGACTCTTCTCAACACCGTGGATTGCAGCATAGCAGGCTGTCCTGTCCTTCACTGTCTCCAGGAGTTTGCCCAAATTCATGCCCATTGAGTTGATGATGCCATCCAACCATCTCATCCTCTGTCATCCCTTTTTCCTCCCACCTTCAATCTTTCCTAGCATCAAGGTCTTTTCCAATGACACAGCTCTTTGCATCAGGTGGCCAAAGTATTGGAGCTTCAGCTTCAGCATCAGTCCTTGCAAAGAGTATTCAGGGTTGATTTCCTTTGAGATTGACTGGTTTGATCTCCTTGCTTTCCAAGGGACTCTCAAGAGTCTTCTCCAGGACCACAGTTCAAAAGCATCAATTCTTCCGACACTCAGCCTTCTTTATCCCTCCTTATTTTATTTTAATGGGACAGCTTACTCTTATATGCATTTTATCAGCCTCCTCACTCCCCCTCTGGACAGTAACATCTTTAAAGACAAGAACTGTTTCCACTTTATTACTTTGTCCTGTACCATATACCAAGGAGCCTTGAACATAGTAGGTATTCAGTAAATATTTACTGAGATAATAGATGGGTCAGAGTAGCGCTAATGGGTGATTTAAAAAGTTAATGATCTCTTAAGGAGTTTATAGTTCAGTCAGGAAGATAAAAATAATAAGGTGAGAATAGTTAAGCCATGAACTTTGTGCCACTGATGAGAAGGTAAATTTATTAAGAATTTGGAAGCACGTACTATTATTTGCATTCTTTGTTTTGTATGGTTTTCTTTTGAACATTCTTGGAGATCAAGTTTTCCCCACTATAGGGGAATATTTCAAAGTATAGTCGAAGCAAAACCACAGGCATTTTAGAAGTAGAAGCAGACTGTGGATCTTTTTCACTGAGCAAAGTTCTTCCCACACAGACTACACATGGACCTTGGTCTTTGCGGACTCGGTCTGGTTCCCACCTGTAATTCTGTCTCCTAAATGTGGAATTTGTCTGCAGCTTTTCCATCTGAAGTCTGGTCTCCTCCTAATTATGGTGCCCAGGCCTTGTCCTGTAAGCTGTCAGTGTGAAAAGAGAAGCAGGTGATGGGCTGCAGAGACAGGTTGCGGTTGTGTGCTGGGGAAATGCTTGGGGGAGGTGTCACAACACAGGCAGAAGCAGAAGTGGCACTGGGGCCTGGGTAGGGGCAGTCAACACAGCGGGAGGCGGCAGCCTGGCTTAGGGTTGTGCGCGAGTCACCGTCAGGAGGAGGTGATCAGGAGGCATCATCAGGACCAGTCTGGATGAGACCAGGTGTAGGGACCTCCTCTGAAGCTGCTGGCACCCCTTCATGCTCTGAACCCCACCTAGCTGGCTGTGTAACTCATTTGGCCTTGGGGACCTCCTCCTCTTGACTCAAATCCCAGTTCCTAACCATGGAAGTCCCAGGCCATCCTTGAGATTCCTCTGAATTCTGGAGTATGTGTGTGGGATGCTTGTATTGTCTCGATTACCACCGCCTCTTGGTTCCTGCATCCCCAGGTATTCTCTCTTCATCACACCGAATTGGCCACATAGCAGAAGGGAGCACGTCATAGGTTGGCCTGAAGGTTGGGCCGGGAGCGCTGGAGGGGGGTTGGCTGCGCAGAGCAGAGCCTGTGCACAGTCCGGCTCCCCTGGCCTTTGGCCCAGCGACCTCCTGCTTGGCCCTCCCCAACGTGGGCCAAGCCTGCCCCTCTCTGTATCCTCTCAGCTCCCACCCCCTGATTCCTCACTTCTTTCAGCCTCTGTCCAAGGAAATGTAAACCTTCTCACATGAAACAGACCTCGCACTTCTTTATGACTTGCCTGTGTGCGCAGTCATGTCTGACTCTTTGAGACTCCATGGACTGTAGCCCGTCAGGCTCCTCTGTCCACGGGATTTCCCAGGCAAGAATACTGGAGTGGGTTACCACTTCCTCCTCCACGGGATCTTCCAGACCCAGGGATCAAATTCACATTACCTGTCTTCTGCACTGCAGATGGATTCTTTACCTGCTGAGACATTGGGGAAGCCCCTCTCTATGCCTTGAGTACCAGCTAATATCCAGTTCTAAGGGTCTTGTCTAAAGTTTCAAAAACATATCAAGTTGTTTTCTCAAAGACCAAAGACTTTTCCTGCGTTGACCTAGGATTAAATTTTGTAATATAGGAAATTGAACAGGATGGCAAACTAAGTAGGTTTGAGACTGGGAAGAGGGGATGGTAAAGAGCGATGGGGTTGAGAAGGCCCTTCTTTCCCCTGAGGGATATTTGCAAACCTCTCACTCCTATATGCATTTTATACGCATCAGCCTCCCCACTTCCCCCTCTGGCCAGTAGCGTCTTTGAAGGCAAAGACTGTTTCTGCTTCATTGAATAGTTTATCCCTGTAGCACTTATCAAGGTGTCTTTTAACATAGTAGGTACTCAGGAAATATTTACTGAGCAAATAGATGGGTCAGTGTGGTGCTAATGGAGGAGTTTAAAAATTAATAATCCCTTAAGGAATTTGTAGTTCAGTCAAGAAGACAAAAATAATACAGATGAGAGTAGTTCAGCAATGACCCTTGTGATACTGATGTGGGGTTGAGTTTATCAAGAATTTGGAAGCATGTACTGTTATTTACAGTCTTTGTTGTGTATGTAGTAGTATTTAAATAAAATTCAGACTTCTATCCAGCTTGTCACTAAATCAGATACATTTTTCTCCAGATTAAAAGCAAAAATGTAAAGGCATATTTCCAGGGATTTAAAAGGTACATCAAAGGCTATGCATTTCATCTTAGTATCAGCAAATGACAGTTGAGTTTTAATAAGTTATTTTGAACTTGAGTTCAGTTCAGTTGCTCACTCTTGTCCGACTCTTTGCGACCCCATGAACCACAGGACACCAGGCTTCACTGTCCATCACCAACTCCAGGAGCCCACACAAACCCATGTCCATCGAGTCAATGATTCCATCCAACCATCTCATCCTCTTTCGTCCCCTTCTCCTCCTGCCCTCAATCTTTCCCAGCATCAGAGTCTTTTCCAATGAGTCAGCTCTTCATATCAGGTGGCCAAAGTATCGGNTATCTTTTTGCCTCTTCATACTGTTCATGAGGTTCTCAAGGCAAGAATACTGAACTTAGTATATCTAAAACTCAGATTAGTTTTGTTTTCTGGCTAATTATTCTAATGGGGAGATATTTCCACAGAGGTATTAGGATAAAATATTGTTTTTGGATATGTGACACGTTTCCTTGTATTTTTAAAATCTCTTGGGTATTTTAAGGGAAATTTAATCCATCTAATTTTGATCTAAATATAATTTACTCACAATAATGGAGAAATACTTGATATCCAGAGAAATCTATTGATGCTCTTAAAGCTTTTCTCCTGGGAAATAAGAAATCACATTTTCCCAAACTTACAAAGTTCAATTTTTCTACCTTTTTAACAAAGCCTGAGTTTAGCATCAAACCAGGCAGTCCAGATAAGTTATTTTTGTTCTTAATTTTTTGAGTCTTTTTCCATGCATAGAGCATTTTCTTTGAGGAGGTTTTCTGACAGTTTTATCTGCTATCTTATTTTTTTTTTTTCAAACAATGATTTTGGAAGATTTAAGGTAATAAAGCAATTTTGATGTCTATGGATGAATCGGTGTTGGTATTCAAGATATTTCAGACCTGTCAGAAGCTTGGAAATGCCATTTGAATGTGTATCTTAATTTTAATTTTAAAACACTTTGTCTGAGAACTGGATACTAGCCCAAAGTGCGTATTTTGAATTTAAAGGGAGTTTAGGCCAAGGTACATCCATATTTCCTGCTTTTGAAAGACCTGAAATCCATTTAAAAAAAAAAAAAAAAAAAGAGGTCATGGTGTGGCTGTTACTTTTGGGAGTGAAATGTGGAAGAGCTTAGTGTCAGAGTGTAGGAGGTCTTTAGTGGTAGCCCTGGGCCTGGTGTCTCAGCCACCTGGCCGCTCTGAGACACTGCTCCGCTAGCACCTCTGTGCTTGCTCTGGGCTCATCCCCACGTCCAAGGTTGACTTCTCCTGCTCCCTAAGGATGGTGGTGTCCCTAGCCCTTCTCTTTCTGGTGTAGGCTTTGCATCTCTGACTTGAGTCTTAGGCCTGTTTCCCTTCTGCATCAGAAGTCCCTGGCTGGAAGTCTGGGCGGGAGGCCCAGCTATTGCTCCACAGCTCTCTACTGCCCTCTGCTGTCCACAGCAAATGGCAATAAACCCTTCCAGCCCAGCTGCCCAAGGGATCCATAGTTGCCTGGGTCATTGCAGTAGTCTTCTGGCCTCTCTTTCCTTTAGTTCAGCAAGCAAATCATAGCCAGATGAATCTTCCAGAAATGTCATTTCGCATGAGAATCAGCTCAGTTGCAATGGTTAAGTTGATAGACTGGAGATAGGCTGCCTGGGTTCAGTTCCAGCTCTGCCATTTATTAACTGTGTGACCTTGGGCAAGTTGTATGACCTTGGGCAAGTTAGTTAAACTCTGTATGCCTCAGTTTCTTAACCTGAAAATAGGTTGACAGTACCCTTTTGAGGTAGGTATTGTTGCTATGAGGATTAAATGAGAAATGTTTAGAACAGTGACTGGCATGTAGTAAATGCTAAATAAATATTAATTATCCCTTCTATCCCCCTCCCCTGCCCCCAGGATTTACTGTACTCCAGCATTTTTCACAATGTGGAACTCCTAACACTGGGTGATATTAGACAGTTCAAAGCTATGGCCTAAATGAGACTAAATCACAGAGAGAAAGCTATTCATTTTTTTCAATTGTCTTTTAGCTCTTCTGATTATATCAAGGAAAGTACCAGTTTGGTGCTTGAATGTTGAGTGTTTTTAACCCTTCTCCCTCACTTGTTAAGTCTTTCTTTTTAATAGAGAGAGGCCTCCAGCTTAGAGATGGCTTCAGTCTTCGACAATTTAATGCACCCATTTTTGCAGTATTTTCTATTTTTGACAAAGATGCTAGTTTTCATTGTCTAGTTGTATTATAGTCTCCTTTAGAAATGAATCTAGGTAAAACAAGTGAGAATTATGTTAAGCCAATAATACATAAATCATACTATAATTTTAAATATGGCAAAAATCATAAACGTGGTGCTCAGATACCTGAGGTCTGAGGCAGCCCCATGAGAAGGCACAGGCTTCATGCTTCCACAGTTGCTGGGACCCTTTCTGCTCTCCCTGTGGGCCTCTGTTTCGGCCAGCCTACCCCACCAATTGCTCACTCCTGCCTTGGGTCTTTCCTCAGGACGGCCCTCCAGATCCCACTTTTCTGATGATCATCCATCCTTGAGAGGAAGGCCTCCCCAGCACCTTGCTCCCCATTGCTCTCGTCTTTGTCACATTCACTGTCTGTTCCACTTACTGGGTGTCATTTTTTGGTGTGCGATGTCTGTGATGTCCATGTTCTCTTTCTGCAATTGGAAGAAGGGGGCTGGAAGCGCCTTCAGGGTGGGGACAGTGTCTTAGTCCCTTCTTTGGGGCCTAATACAGTGTCTTGGATGAAGTAAATTGTTGCTAAACACTTCAATTGTTCACCTGTTCTGAGTGTATGGTTTGATGACTTTTAGTAAATTGATGAAGTTGTGAAACGGTCAGTGCAGTTCAACTGAAAATACTTCCCTCACCCTGCAAAGTTCTCTCTTGCTTGTTTGCTGTCAATCCTTCTCCTACCCCAGCCCCACACCGCAAATAATCTGCTGTTTCTGCAGTTTTATCTTTTTAAGTGTATTTTGTAGGCATTGGATTGTGCAGCATGCCCTGTCTGTCTGCCTTTTTCCCTTTAGTACAGTGTTTCTGAGCTTCATCCACATTGTTGAATTTGTTAGTAATTTGTGTCTTTTCATTGTGTAGTAGTGAAAGATGGACCACATTTTGTTATCCGTTCCTCACCTGGTGGACTTTGGGTAGTTTCCAGTCTTTGTCTATTAGGAATAATTCTCTAGGGAATGTTCCTGCCCAGGTCTTTGTGTGGACATGTGTTCTCACAGGTAGACTTAGGGGCGGACATCATTGGTTCCTTCAGTGAGTATAAACTGAACTTCTAAAGAAACTGCCAAGGTGTTGACCGTGTTACATTCCTATCACAGTGTATGAGGTTCCAGTTTCCAGCATCCTTACCAGCACCTGGTGTTAATCTTTTTCCTTTTAGCCTTTCTAGTGGCTGATGGAAGATGAATCAAGGATGATTCTTGGATTGTCGTTTAGTGGAGGCTGAGGGAGGAATGAGCTTTTCTAAGAGAAATCGAGATTTCTGGTTTGGCCAAGTTGGCTTTGAGGTGCCTGTTTACCACTCAGAGGGATTGTTAAGTAGGCAGAGGGATGTATGAGGCTGCTTGTGTTCATTGCATCTTCTAACTTCCTTAAGTAATGAAACCTGGAATAGTTGCTTCAGTTTTCTGTACTCTAGATAGGTGTCTGAGGCTCTGGACAAGTCATATAACTTCCTTTGATGTCCATTTCCTCATCTATAAAGTAACATCTGTCTTCCTCCAAAGGCTGAGCGTGGAGTGAACGCATTAGTGAGTGTGAAAGTGCTTTTTATCATGATTATTATTACTAATACATGATTTTTATTTCAGTTTTGTGTCCATTGTGGCTTCTGACCCCATGTTTTGTACGTAAGCAAGTGCTCAGTAAATACTGACTTAATGAATGCAGGCAGCAACTAAATGTCTGATGTTAGAGAAGAGAGGAAGAAGAGAAGAAAGAAGGAGAAAGAGAGAGGGGAGGAGAGAGGAAAGAGAGAGTGGATGTAGTTTGGATCGGCTTTAGGAAGGATGGCCGTCACAATTTCACACTCAAGCTTTGTAGACAGGCAGTTTATTTTTATACGGTGTACTCCAGGAAGGAACATGGAAACGTTTGGATTTGGGGAGATATTTTTATTTACTCATTTACTTTCTGAAATTAATTTTTGATGGAGTATAGTTGCTTTACAGTGTTGTGTTCGTTTCTGCTGCGCAGCAAAATGAGTCACAGCCATACAGATACCTGTATGGGGAGATATTTAAAGACTAACCTCTATCACATAAATTGCAGTACTTTGTAGGTGTCTTATCTTCATACTAGGCTTTCGGCTGCTTGAGGGCTGGTGATTTCTGATATGCCTCTGCATACCCCAGAGCATTAACTTAAGCGTAATATGAACACAACACATGTGCATAAAATGACTTGAGTGCCCTTCTCTCATCCTTCTAACTAGAGTGACATGTATTTGACTTTTAGTTGGTGGATAGATGACTCTTTAGCAGCTTATTTCTTTCCTACGTCCGTAGGATGTTGTGGACATGCTTCTCTCATAGCTGACGGGTGACCTGGAATTGTAATCACCTGTTCACATATCTGCCCTGTGATGGCAGGGGCTTCGTGTCCTTGCACACACCTGGCACAAAGTCGTCATTCAGGTAATGCTCGAGAGAGTTATTCCTGAGCGCATAACTGTGTTCAAGACTTAATGCGTAGCTGGGAAAGAAGATAAGATTCATGCTCTTTGGGGTTTCAGATGATAACTCTAAAGATATAAATCTAGGGAGTAAAAGATAGTAGGTAAATGGTCCAGTAACTCTATTTTCTATCTTGTGGATGAGGTAGATATAATCTCAATATGTTAGGGAGTAGCTCCCCCTGACTGTCTTAAATCTCAGATGACAACATTAGCTCATATTGTAAATATTCTGAGAGGGCTACACTCTTAGAAGTCATTGTCAAGTTAGCTCGTTAGGGAGTGTTTTCCTGGATTGGCTTAAAGTAAAGGACTGGTGGTAAAGAATCCGCCTGCAGTGCAGGAGATGCGGGCTCGATCCCTGGGTTGGCAAGCTCCAGTGGAGAAGGAAATGGCAACCTGCTCCACTATTCCTGCCTGCAAAATCCCATGGACAGAGGAGCCTGGTGGACTATAGACCATAAGGTCACAAAGAGTCAGACACGACTAAACACATATATATGCATGCAAAGGAAGTTAAACTTTTTCTTTAAGAAAACCTTTTTTTCTTTTTTTTTGCCAAATAAATTCTTATGTGAACTCCAAATATACACAGCATAAAAACAGAACTACTCTGATCAATGCAACGGTTTTGCCCTAACCCTGCCGGCTTATCTTTTCTTTCACCTCTTGGAAGGCCTTGCAGCATCTCCAAGGATCCGTGCAAGGAAGTTTGAAAAACCACAGGTTTAAAGGAAGTCTTGCATTTTGATCCCGTATTTCTTCTGCTGCCCTTGATATACTTTGGCTGTCTGTACAAAGACCAAGCTCCTATCTGAAACCACTAACTTGTGGGTTTGATAAAACTTCTGAGAATCAGTGCCTTCTGACTGTACTTTCTCTCTGAGAGTTTGAATCAATAGAAGGTTTTGAGACCACCAGTGAATCAGATAAACAGTACACACTGAAAAGAAATGTCCTATGTTTATGAATTTGGGGTCTCCTGGTCAGTGTCCTGTGTGGGTGCGGGGAGTGGTGTCCCACTGAAGTGGGTAGCTGGGACGGGGAAACACAGAGAGGTGGAGAAAGGCTGAGATTAAAAGGTTGAGTCAGAACATGGGTTCGCACCGAGAAGGTCTTAGTAAGCCCTCTGGCATTGGACTGCATGGGAAGAGGTAATGTGTAGTATTTCCTTTAAGAAAGAGGCTGAAAGGGTTTCTGAGGGTTTACCACGGGGTATAATCACTTATAACACTTAGAAATACTGGAGAGATGGACTGCAACTCTTTTCTTTATTGAGATATAATTGACATACTGTAAAATCCACCATTCTGTTGTATACAATCCAGTGGGTTTTAGCTTCCCTGGTGGCTCAGATGGTAAAGAATCTGGCCTGCAATGCAGGAAACCCAGGTTCAATCCCTGGATTGGGAAGATCCCCTGGAGAAGGGAATGGCTACCCACTTCAGTATTCCTGCCTGAAAAGAATTTCATGGACAGAGGAGCCTAGCGGGCTGTCGTCCATGGGGTCTCAAAGTCAGACACGGCAGAGTGACTAACACTTTCACTTGTCACTTCCCATGCTGTAAGACCCCTCGTTCTGTAGCATACAGTCCAGTGGGTTTGAGTGTTTGACGGTGTTGGGCAACCATCACCACTAGTTCCATAGCGCGTTCTTCCCTCCAAGGGGAAACCTCGTACCCATGAGCAGCCACTCCCTGTTGTTCTTGCTGCCCAGCCCCTGGCACCCGCTAGTCTTGTGTCTGTAGACTTGCCTATTCTGCACCTTTCATATACATAGAAACATATAGTATGTGGACTTTTGTGTCTGGTTTCTTTTACGTAGCATGCATTTTTCAAAGGCCCTCCATATTGCAGCATGCGTTGCTCTTTCATCCCTTCTTATTGCTGAATAATATTCCACAGTATGGAGAATACACGTTTTGTTTACCTGTTCGACAGCTGATGGACATTGGGATTGTTTTCACTTTCTGGCTATTATGAATAACGCTGTTATGAACATTTGTGTACAGTTGTTCTTGTGTAGAAATATGTTTTTGATCCACAGTGAGAATCTCTTGTCTTGTATTGATGCATGTAGATGATTGGTGTTCAAGGTGAAAATTGATATGCTTGGATAAATATCTACCATATCTGTTTCTCTTTTCTATTTGTTGCCTGCTGTTTTTGTCTTGTGTTTTTTTCCCTGCCTTTTGTGGTTTTAGTTGAGCATTTCGTATGATTCCGTTTTCTTGCCTTTATCAGTATATCAATTATACAACTAATCCAAATCCAGTTTCAAATAATGTTATACTCCTTCATGGGTGGCATGAGTGTCTTATAATAACAAAATAATCCTAGTTAATCCTTCCTGACTCTTGTATCATTGCTGTCCTTCATTTTGCTTATATGTAACTGTACATCAGCATATATACATATATGTATTTTTTTTTTTTTTTTAGTTGCTAAGTCATGTCCTACTCTTTTGCAAGCCCATGAACTGTAGCTCTGCCAGCTTCTTTGTCCATGCGGTTTCCCAGGCAAGAATACTGGAGTGAGTTGTCGTTTCCGTCTCCAGGGGATCTTCCCGACCCAGGGATTGAACCTGAGTCTCCTGAGTCTCTTGGTTGGAAGCGGGTTCTTTGTTGCTGTCAGGGAAGCTCCCACACGTATGTGTATGCATGAGCATGTATAATGGAATACATTATTGCTGTCATTTTGAACAACTGTTACCTGTTCGATCAATTAAAAATAAGAACAATAAAAGTTTTTACCTTCATGTATTCCTTTAGTGCTTTTCCTTTCTTTCTGAAGACCTAGATTTCTAATCATGGAAGGTGTTTGGTTTGTCAGATGCTTTTTCTGTCTTTTGGTGCACGTGGTTTTTGTCCTTTATTAATATAGTATGTCACATTGATTGATTTTTTCTGTGTTGAACCAATCTTGCGTTCCTGGTCTAATTCCCACTTGGTCAAGGTTTATCATCCTTTTTGTATGTTGCTACATTTAGTTTGTTAATATTTTGTTCAGAAAATTTGCAGGGAAAATCAGAAGGGATATTGATGTGTGGTTTTCTTACAGTATCTTTGATTTTCTGTCTCGATTTCTATTCTCTGTTTCATTTAGTTCCACTCTCAGTTCAGTTCAGTCACTCATGACTGACTCTTTGCGACCCCATGAACTGCAGCATGCCAGGCTTCCCTGTCCATCACCAATTCCATGAGCTTGCTCAAACTCACGTCCATTGATTCGGTGATGCCATCCNCACTGTGGTCTTTATATTTTTTTACTGGTTATTCAGGAACATTATTTAATTTTGATATATTTGTGTTTATCCTAATCTTTTTCCTTATTACTGCTTCCTACATTTATTCCATTGTGGGTGAAGAAATACTTAGTATGGTTTCAAATCTTTTATATTTATAGATGTGTATAAGAGACAGCCCTTCTCCTCCTGCCTTCAGTCTTTCTCACCATCAGGGTCTTTTCCAATGAGTCAGCACTTGCATGAGGTGGCCCGAGTTAGAGCTTCAGCTTTATTATAGGTCCTTCCAATTATTCAAATATTAAGGACTTATTTCCTGTAGAATTGACTGGTTTGATCTCCTTGCAGTCCAAGAGACTCTCAAGAGTCTTCTCCAACACCACAGTTCAAAACAACAATACTTCAATGCTCAGCTTTCTTTATGGTCCAGCTCTCACATCCATACATAACTACTGGAAAAACCATAACTTTGACTATAAGGACCCTTGTTGGCAAAGTCATGTCTCTACTTTTTAATAAGCTGTCTAGGTTTTCATAGTTTTTCTTCCAAGGAGCAAGCATCTTTTAATTTCATGGCTGTAGTCACCATCTGCAGTGATTTTGGAGCCCAAGAAAATAAAGTGTGTCACTGTTTCCACTGTTTCTCCATCTACTTGCCATGAAGTGATGGGACCAGATACCATGATCTTAGTTTTTTGAATGTTGAGTTTTAAACCAGCCTTTTCACTCTCCTCTTTCACTTTCATCAAGAGGCTCTTCAGTTCTTCTTCACTTTCTGCCATAAGAGTGGTATCATCTGCATATCTGAGGTAATTGATATTTCTCCCGGCAGTCTTGATTCCAGCTTGTGCTTCATCTAGCCCAGAATTTCACATGATGTACTCTGCATATACGTTAAATAAAGAAGGTGACAATATACAGCCTTGACATACTCCTTTCCCAGTTTGGAACCAGTCTGTTATTCCATGTCTGGTTCTAACTGTTGCTTCTTGCCCCGCATACAGATTTCTCAGGAGGCAGGTAAGGAGGTCTGGTATTCCCATCTCTTTCAGAATTTTCCACAGTTTGTTGTGGTCCACACAGTCAAAGGCTTTAGCATAGTCAGTGAAGAAGTAGATGTTTTTCTGGAAGCCTCTTGCTTTTTTGATGATCCAGCGGATGTTGGCAATTTGATCTCTGGTTCCTCTGCATTTTCTAAATCCAGCCTGAACATCTGGAAGTTCTTGGTTCATGTACTGTTGAAGCCTAGCTTGGAGAATTTTGAGCATTAGTTTGTTAGTGTGTGCTGCTGCTAAGTTGCTTCAGTCGTGTCCAACTCTGTGCGACCCCATAGACGGCAGCCTACCAGGCTCCCCCATCCCTGGGATTCTCTAGGCAAGAACACTGGAGTGGGTTGCCATTTCCTTCTCCAATGTGTGAAAGTGAAAGGTGAAAGTGCAGTTGCTCAGTCGTGTCCGACCCTCAGCGACCCCATGGACTGCAGCCTTCCAGGCTCCTCCGTCCATGGGATTTTCCAGGCAAGAGTATTGGAGTGGGGTGCCATTGCCTTCTCTGTGTTAGTGTGTGAGATAAGTGCAATTGTGCGATAGTTTGAACATTCTTTGGCATTGTCTTTCTTTAGGATTGAAATGAAAACTGACCTTTTCCAGTCGTGTGGCCACTGCTGAGTTTTCCAAATTTGCTAGCATATTGAACACAGCACTTTCACAGCATCATCGTTTAGGATTTGAAATAGCTCAGCTTGAATTCCATCACTTCCACTAGCTTTCTTCATAGTGATGCTTCCCAAGGCCCACTTGACTTCACACTCCAGGATGTCTGGCACTAGGTGAGTGATTCCACCATTGTGGNTTTCCAAATTTGCTAGCATATTGAACACAGCACTTTCACAGCATCATCGTTTAGGATTTGAAATAGCTCAGCTTGAATTCCATCACTTCCACTAGCTTTCTTCATAGTGATGCTTCCCAAGGCCCACTTGACTTCACACTCCAGGATGTCTGGCACTAGGTAAGTGATTCCACCATTGTGGTTATCTGGGTCATGAAGATCTTTATTGTACAGTTCTTCTGTGTATTCTTGCCACCTCTTCTTAATATCTTCTGCTTCTGTTAGGTCCATACCATTTCTGTCCTTTATTGTGCCCATCTTTGCATGAAATATTCCCTTGGTGTCTCTAATAGTCTTGAAGGAATCTCTAGTCTTTCCCATTCTATTGTTTTCCTCTATTTCTTTGCATTGATCACTTAGGAAGGCTTTATCATCTCTCCTTGCTATTATTTTGAACTCTTCATTCAAATTGATATATGTTTCCTTTTCTCCTTTGCTTTTCAGTTCTCTTCTTTTCTCACCTATTTATAAGGCCTCCTCAGACAACCACTTTGCCTTTTTGCTTCTTTTTTTCTTGCGGATGGTTTTGATCACCACCTCCTATACAATGTTATGAACGTCTGTCCATAGTTCTTCAGGCACTCTATCAGATCTAATCCCTTGAATCTATTTGTTGCTTCTACTGTATAATCATAAGGGATTTGATTTAGGTCATACCTGAATGGCCTAGTGGTTTTCCCTACTTTCATCAATTAAATCTGAATCTTGCAGTAAGGAGTTCATGATCTGAGCCGTAGTCAGCTCCTGGTCTTGTTTTTGCTGACTGTATCGAGCTTCTCTATCTTTGGCTGCAAAGAATATAATCAGTCTGATTTTGGTATTGACCGTCTGGTGATGTTCATGTGTAGAGTTGTCTCTTGTGTTGTTGGAAGAGGGTGTTTGCTATGACCAGTGCGTTCTCTTGGCAACAGTCTGTTAGTCTTTGCTCTGCTTCATTTTGTACTCCAGGGCCAAACTTGGCTGTTCTTCCAGGTATCTCTTGGTTTCCTACTTATTACAGTGTTGTTCAAATCTTCTATTTTCTTGCTGAGCATTCTACTGTGGTCTTTATATTTTTTTACTGGTTATTCAGGAACATTATTTAATTTTGATATATTTGTGTTTATCCTAATCTTTTTCCTTATTACTGCTTCCTACATTTATTCCATTGTGGTTGAAGAAATACTTAGTATGGTTTCAAATCTTTTATATTTATTGGAACTTATTTTATGACCTAAAATGTTGTCTGTCCTGAAGATGTTCCTTGTGCACCTGAGAAGAATGTGCCTTCTGCCGCTGTTGAGGGCAGCATTCTATAAATGTCTGTTAGGCTGAGTTACTTCCCAGTGTTGTTCGAATCTCCTATTTTCATGCTAATGTCTATCTAGTTATTTTATCCATTATTGAAAGTTGTTTACTGAAGTCTCNTAATTTTGATATATTTGTGTTTATCCTAATCTTTTTCCTTATTACTGCTTCCTACATTTATTCCATTGTGGGTGAAGAAATACTTAGTATGGTTTCAAATCTTTTATATTTATTGGAACTTATTTTATGACCTAAAATAAAATGTCTGTCCTGAAGATGTTCCTTGTGCACCTGAGAAGAATGTGCATTCTGCCGCTGTTGAGGGCAGTACTCTGTAAATGTCTATTAGGCTGAGTTACTTCCCAGTGTTGTTCGAATCTCCTATTTTCATGCTGATGTCTGTCTAGTTATTTTATCCATTATTGAAAGTTGTTTACTGAAGTCTCTGACCATTACTGAATCGTTTATTTGTTGAATTGTCTGTTCCTTCATTTATTTCATTTTTTGCTTTACGCATTTTGAACTTTTTTTGTTTTGCATATATATGTTTATAATGGTTGTATCTTCTTGATTAACTGACCCTTTCATCATTAGAAATTGTCCTTATTTTCTGCTAATAGTAATTTGTGTCTTAATGTTTATTCTATCTTATAGTCGTAAATCACTCCAGCTTTCTTTTGGTTGCTGTTTATGTGGTGTAGGTTTTTTTATTCTTTTCTTTCAACCTATTTGCTTCTTTGGACCTAAAATGTATTGCTTGTAGAGAGAATAGAGTTGGATCACTTATTTTTACTCATCCTGCCTAGTTCTGTCTTTTAATTGGAGCCTTTAGTTTATTTACATTTTATTAAATACTGGTAAGATTGGATTTGCTTTTGCCATTTCGCTATTTTCTATGTATCTGTCTTTTTATGTCTTTGTCCTTTCATTCCCGCCTTCTTTTGTTTTAAATAAATATTTTTCTATGGTAACATTTTAATTCCATTGCTGTTTTCTTAAGTGATTGCTATGGGAATTATAGTTAACATCTTAATTTATAGTGATGTAATTAATACCCACTTAACTTCAGTAGTACACGGAAGCTTTTTTCCTGTATAGCTGTTTGATCTTTCCTTTATTCTGTTGTTGGATATCTTCATACATTATGTGCCTATCAACATAATTTATAATTATGCTTTATGCTTTTGTCTTTAAAATCAAATAAAAGAAAAAGAGTTACAAACAAAACATGTATCTCTACTGTTTTTAACATTTGCTTCTGTGGGTTTACCTGTACTTTTTATTTCTTCATGTGGATTTGAGTTGCTATCTAGCCTCCTTTCATTGCAGCCTGAAGGAAAATTCCTTTGGTGTTTCTTATAGGGCAGATCTGCTAACAATAAACTCTGTTTTTGT
The DNA here is from genome assembly GCA_006410615.1 of Neotragus moschatus. Classification (NCBI taxonomy): domain Eukaryota; kingdom Metazoa; phylum Chordata; class Mammalia; order Artiodactyla; family Bovidae; genus Neotragus; species Neotragus moschatus. The sequence continues at coordinate 1,771,998 of SJYA01001210.1, read as the reverse complement.
TTCTCTGGGAATGTCTTAATATCTGCTTGAATTTTGAAGGAGAGTTTTGCTGACAGAATTCTTGGTGGGTGAAATTCTCCTTTCAGGGCTTTTGGTGTGTCATACCACCTGCTTCTGGCCTCCATGGTTTTCGCTGATCAGTCAGCTGTTAATCTCTTGAAGCCTTCTTTGTTCAGTAAGTCCCCTGTATATGGACAGAGTCCATCCCCAGAGCACATTCATAAGTCCAATTTGTTTGTAAGTCCAACAAAGTTAGCCTTGGTACCCAACTAACACTATTGGGTGTATAGTACTGTACCGTACGGTATAGGTTTATATCCTCTCAATCTTGCTCCACTCTCTAAGTTATCTTCACTTTTGTTCCCATTGGCATCGCCTGGCACTTCTTAGCAGGACCAGCGACGTCACTGCTGCTTTTAGGCTTGCGTTTGTACATCCTGGACTTGAAATAAAGACACTCTACTCCTTTAGTGCAGTAATGAAGTGCATTGAAGTGCTCCACGGTAAAGTACTTAAAAGCACAACCGCCTGTAGACGATGCATGCAAGTCACAATGTATGCCAGACCTGTGAACTAACGTGTAACTGGACATGCAAACACACGTTCACATCTTTGAAAGTTTGCGTCCTGAAGGTTCATACGTAGGGGACTTACTGTACCTGAAGAGTCAGTTCTTGCTACTTTCAAGATTTTCTCTTTGTCTTTGATTGCAACACTTTGATTAGAAATTGCAGATCCACTGTCACGCTGCCCATCAGTCCTTATTGGGAAGGGTAATATGGAACATTGTGGTTGCTGCTTTAGTTTCTCCTTCAAGGTATCTCTGTAGCATTTCTCTCATCTGTCAACTGTATGATTTAGTAGGATGTTGTTTTGTTTTTCATTACTATATTTCGTAGTTTTATAGAACATCATTTCAGAGTGATGTTTATATGATTGATCCCCATAATTCATTCACAATAGATTTGTTGAGCTGCTGCATATGAAAGAATCCTTGCAAGACTTTCAGGTTTCTTTGCTAAGGGACAAATGGTCCTCTCTATGGGGATGACACATTTGGTTGGTAGAGGACACATACTCAGCCAATTATTAGACATTTAGAATGAAGGTATACTGAATATAAACAGAGTGTTTTGGGAGCACAGAGGAGGAAATCACTGATTTTTCTATTTGATAGGAAAGCAAACTAAGTATTATATGGATTAAGCAGTTGAAAACCCCGAGGTTACCTAAGTTAGAAGGACTGAGCCAGAGACTAGGGGCTACTGTTCTGGGTTCTTTCTATGAAACCACGTCTAGAGTATTCTGTCTTTTCAAACATCAGAGGTAAAAATGATTTCTTAAATGAAATATGATTTTGTAGACCCCAATGCTCTTGGTGCTGGAATTTGGATACCATACCCATAGTTTCCTGCTTTTAAATGTATTACTAGATCCACAAAGGACAGGTATGTGTGTGAAACACAGACTGGCTGTTTCACTACAAAAGCTGTGCGTGCTGCAAATAAAGATAAACAGCATTTATCTATACTTATTAGATGGTATGAATTTAATAAACAAGTGGCTGCATTGATACTTGAAGTTCAGAATATCAAAAGAGGCTTAATTTTACTCTGTCCACTCATTTTTCCCCTGTTAAATTGATATTTGTGTTTTGAAATTTTTCTGCCTTTCGTGTCCAGTAACATTTTGGATGGGTACAGTTTATATTAGAGTTTCCTTGAACATAGGAATTGCTGATCAATCAGAACTCTGTTCTTTCCCTTTAGGATAAAGCATGACTTATTTGGGCATACAGTTTTAATTTTAATCTGCATGCCTCCTTCTCTGTTTTCCCATGATTCCTTGCAGCAGGGCAAGGGAAAGCAAGCCTTATAAAAAGAAATACAGTATGTGGTGCTTATTAAAGTTACATACGTCTCTTCTCACAGGAGAATTTTGATTTACTGCAGGTTGGGCATATGTCGCATATGGACATTTCTAGGGAACAGATTCCTTATCGCTGAACAGCGAATGGCTTCTAGTACTCCATTATTGCTCCGGGAACATGTTAGTAATGATGATGAAAGGTAGGATACCATGAAATCTGTAAGGTGATTTGGCAGAAGTCGATGCTGTTGGTGCCAGGATTGGGGTACCGTACCACAGTTTTCCTGTTTTCAGATGTATTAATTGATCCGCAAAGGACATCTTTTGGAGACAAGAATTCAGACAGGCTGGCACAGGCTGGACCTCCGCCAAGACTGCTCGGAAGGTTGCCATACTGGGAGCAAAAGAGTGAGAGAGAGAAAGAGAGAGAGAGAGGGAAGGGAGAGAGAGAGAGGCAGAGGGAGAGCTGAGGAAAGAAAAAAAGGCAAGACTTGGCACAGCTCAGTCAAATCAGCTTCTTTTGTCTGCTTTCTCGGCTTGAGCTTCAGGAAAGAAAACCGTCCTGGGGTACAGAAAACTCAGAACTTTTTGGTTTTCAAACTTAGAAGGCTTTTTAAGTCTCTTGGGCTATTTGAAAGTGTTGGTACATACAGTGATGTTTAGGCACCAGTTTTAAGGGAAATAAAAGCCTTTTTCAAAATGAAGCTTCCCCAGTGTCCATGCATTTGGGAAATACTGTATTTGATTTTTTTTTTTTGCATGTATGATTATACTATGAGAGACAGGATTGACAGAGTAGAAGATGGCAAGGCAAAAGTCTAATTAGAGAGACTATTAATTTTCTACAAAATAAACTTTGTTCATCAATACAAACCTGCTTTCAAATCAAATCAGACCTCCTTCGGAATGTGTTCAGAACGTAAGTTTTTAGATTTCATCTTATTTTATTTTTTCCCGTTTGTAGACATTCACTTGTCAAGGAGTCTTTCTAAGATTTTGTGCAACCCAGCCAGGAAGTCAGAGTAGAAGTTGTTTTATCCATGTGTTAAAGAAAACGTTTTCTTAAAGCAACAGCTTTTATTTCTGCTGCTTCATGCTGTCCTAAACTACATCCCCCAGCAATGAGTGACAACACTGAAGACCAGAAAGGCAAGCTGAAGACACCAGACTTCGCTTGAAGGGCAAACAAGAAATGTGAGCTTGGTCATTATTTTTGTGTGTGTCTTTGGTCTGAACCAGTTTTTGGAGGTGGGTGGGGAGGTGGGTGGGGAGGTGTCTCTGTCTAAAAGATGTGTGTGATTAGGGAATTCTCATTGTGAGAAGGAAATGATAAAAGGTAATTTTTATGATGTTGGCAGAAATGGCTGGGAATGGCAGAGAATAGGCAATTTAAATCTTTTGGATAAGAAGTAGTGAGCTGTGCTTGAGATACTTGGAGAAAAATTCTATTGTGTTTAGTTGATTAGATTGTATAATTAAACGATGGCTATAGCCTGCCTCTCTCAAAATGTTTTTAAGTGGAAGGAAAATCTAGAAAGTTCATTGATTTCCTTTCCAATACTACCTGATGTTCTACTTAGATATATATTTATATATATATATGCTTTATATCTAATTTCTTAACAATAAATACTTCCTATTAGGCCTGGGTATGGTTGGATTGTGACAGTTCTGCTCTTAAAAATCAGCGTTATTATAGGAGAGGTGCCCTGTAAGGCATGTATTTTTGTCGACCACCCTCATTGTCAGTGAGTATGCGATTTCTAAAGAAGAGAGTTTGAGTGGTAGAATTAGATTCTGACTTCCTGTAATAATATATTTTCTTTTACATTCTGTGTACTGAAAGAATGCAGGAAATTCATGTATATTCACAAAAGTAGTAATCATTCTGGGCAGGATAAGAGATTGCTCCAAGAGCCATGCTTTTGTTTTGAGTTTGTCATCGTGGATCTATGAATCCTTTGACAAAACAAATCTCTTTTTTTGTTTGTAGCTTGATATTATTGTGCGCCTTAGATAATCAGTTGTTTTAAATGGTTTTTATGGTATTATCATGACACATCAGCATTTGTGAGGATGACATGTAGTACACAAATACAATTTAAAAATATGTGAAATCTAATACAGGTGTTTTGCATAGTCCAGCTTAAATAGTTCCCTCAACTTTTTTTTCACTCATCAACATTTTGATCTTCATTTTATTGAAATCACTCAGTGTTCGTGTGGGTTGCCAAAATGACAACCTTTGTTTTCTAAGCTTCTTTATACACCACCTCGCTGATGCTCTAAAATGGACGCCAAGACATAAAAGACGTGCTGATAGGCACTGGAAGGGATGTTTGCCTGGCTACCGTCTTCCCTTTTGAACTGATCTCAGGATCATTCATGCCTACACTAAAAACCAACCATATAGGAGACAAAAGGAAAGTTCAGTAAATAAGTTTAAATTAGAGCTACATTTTAATACTGACCGACCGTTTTATTACCGATTTATATTTACTTTCATTTACTTCTTAAATGTTTGACGTAAACCTCTTGTCATTTAGATTTGCTAGATGTATAACTTCTTTTATGTATTGAAGACTTTTATTCTTTTATTTATTTCCCTTTAAGGTAGAATAATTATTTGCTCGATTATTTCATAACTTCTTTGCGGCGAACTCAGTAAGAAGAAACTTACATCCAGACTATTTTATCCAGCTATTTTCTAACAGTATAATAAAAAATAAGCGAATTTAAAAACAAAGATATCAGAACATACCTTAAAAATAATGAATTTTTCGATAGTGGTAAAGTTACATGTTGTAGTGTTTATTAGACTTAAGATTTGATAATAAACATAAGCTATTATAGCTAATAAAGTGTCTTACTAGTATATTCTCTCTGGCCTACTTGTTACATATCTTGAAAAAATTTCTGTATTAAGTTGTTCCTTCTCAGTGGGATATAATAGAGACATTTTGTACAACCATTTTTTTTTTTCAAAGATGTGTTTAAGAAGTGTTGGTTACATTGTCAAATGCATTCATTTAGGTTTAACGTAGTGCATTCTTCTTTTCTTTCAGACCTTTTATCTTACGAACACATTGGCATTTAGTTTATAAATTTCCACATTAGTGTTAATGTTTCAAACCTTAAAGTGTGTAAATACAAGCGCTGTGGTTGTAAATGAACTTTATCTCAGCATTTATTCATTGTGGTTTGTATTGTGTCATATTTTGAAGTAGATTTATTAAGGCAGAAATAGATTAATATTTAACTGCTTCTTGATGTCTGTTATTAAGTCCCGTTTAGATATACCTGAACATACAAATGCAAAATGCTGTAATAGGACTAATACAAACCTCTCAGGGGCCTTTAGTCCAACATTTTATAATTATTCACTCATTTATTCATTTATTGGACGAATGTTTATGGAGTACCTGCTCTAGTATGCTAATATCTTATTGATTTGGGGTAACAGGGAAGGAAGCCACATACATGATTGGAAGAGGGAAAAGATTTAAAATAGAACTACAGGATTCTGAAGACTGTAATGAGATTTATTTCAATAGGTTAACGTTTTGTTAACTTTTGTTGTGCAGTATTTGTATTATTGCATTTGTTTCAAAACAATCAGGAGATTAGTGATTGGTCGTATGGATAGCTTTGAGAATTTTGTTTTACGATTATTTAGGTTTCTACATCTTATTGACCAAAAGTCTTCAGCTCCTCAAGACTTCTGATGGACATCTAAAATAAGCAATTCAAATATTAAGAGGTGGAAATTAAATAGGGAGGATGGAACCACCACTCACATGCCAGAATTTTATGTATGTCCAAGCAGGTGTCACTGAGCCTTCAAAGATGTGGCTGCAATGTAAAAAACAGTGGCTTCTTTATGAGGGAATATTTTTCCTTTCCTTTGTTTTCTTTTGTGAGAAAGAGGAAGAAGAGGCGGCCAAGCCCACACCCCTAAGCCAGCATCGTCCTTAGGAAATAAATGTGCTAGAGGGCGGTGTACTTTAAATGGACCAATCAGTTCAAGTTCTGCGTTCGCTCGTGTTTCCTTTTGTTTCAGTGTTTTCCTTAGCTTTGTTCACCAACATAAAGACTCTTGGACATAATACATCTCTTGACTCTAGACACAGAGGAGCATTTAACTTAGTGGTTTAACTTTCTGCCATGCAGTTGGTCTCTAATATAAGGAGAACCTGCAATAGGTTCATTTTCTGAAAGGAGATAAAAGTCACAGGACCCAGGGAGCTGAGCATTGGAGGCGTTTGTGGCGGCAGTGGACTCTGTCCAGGCTGGTAGCTGATGGAATGGAGATGAGCAATGTCTCAGCTGCAGGCGGGCGCCACCGAGGTCTTCGAGTAAATGTTCTCAAAGGTGCTCCGTGCCAGGCACCATGTGGAATGTAGGGGATACGAAGACAGAATTTCTGCCCAGAAGGGATTCAGGGTCTAGCTGTGGGGAAAAGGAGGGTTGGAACAACTGGCAGTTGTATAGGTCATCACAGTTTACCAAAGGCTGTCACCCATTGCCTCTAATTCCAGCGGCAACGCCTGGCACAGGAGCTGGTTCATAATGGCCACCCAATAAGGATTCCTTGAAGGAACAAACCCAGTTGTGAACCAGTTAATTATCTTCTTCAGTCTTATTTGGTTAAGGTAGTTTTTGTCCTTCATGGTTGCTTTTCTTCTGAGCCTCTGTTGCTAGTTGTGGGTTTAGAGAGGGTGAAGTGTAGGGCCACATTCTTGGTGACCACATTAGAACCCCCAAGTTTGCCATCGGAGACAACACAGAACAAGGATTTGATCGATTTCACAGTGGCCCTCACCAGCCCTTCCCTCCAGCCGGCCCTCCATCGTCTCATTCTGTCACTCCTAGTCTCCCCGAGGGAGAAGGCAATGGCACCCCACTCCACTCCAGCACTCTTTTGCCTGGAAAATCCCATGGATGGAGGAGCCTGGTAGGCTGCAGTCCATGGGGTCACTAAGAGTCAGACACGACTGAGCGACTTCACTTTCACGTTTCACTTTCGTGCATTGGAGAAGGCAATGGCAACCCACTCCAGTGTTCTTGCCTGGAGAATCCCAGGGACAGGGGAGCCTGGTGGGCTGCCGTCTATGGGGTCGCACAGAGTCGGACATGACTGAAGCGACTTAGCAGCAGCAGTCTCCCCGAAGGATCCCATAACTGTACCTTAGGCCTTGGTGGTGTGGCCTCAGCATGGAGGAGACTAGCCGTTGTCTAACAAGCTTAAGCCTCTCTGATGAGCCTGGGAAGAAAGCTGAGGGGACTGAGAGAGGGAGTGCGGTGAGGGAGCACAGGGAGAGCTGAGGGTGGTGCTCAGTGGTTGCCTTCAGTCTGATGGTAACTTTACCAGGAGAATGAGGGTGCAAGTGGGCTCTTGGGGTTAGACTGGAATACCAGAAAGAGCTCACTTGGAGGTTGGGTGACAATGACGAAGGGTTGCTGAGGCTAGTTCACGTTGACCAGCATCTTTCTCCGTCTTTCTCCAGGGCTGTTTGGAGGCTCAGGAGAGGGAGGGGCAGGTCAGGACCATTGTGAACTATTGTGTCCTGCAGGGGCATCTGGGGTGGGGGTGCTGAAATTCAGCCTGCCCTTTCCTCCCCAAGCCCTGTGCTTTGGTTGACTAAAGGGAGGTACAAAGTCACTACAGGTGTGAACAGTGGCCCTGGAGAGAGAGAGGGCCTGGCTTGAGGCTTGGAATTAGAATTTCAGGAAAGGAAGAAGGTCTGAGGGTCTGGGGTGGGGAGGGCAGCATTCCAAAATTTGATCCAGGCATCCAGGTGGGGTGTGTGTGTGTGTGGCTCACACACACACAGTCTGAATCTTCATGACCCCATGGACTGTAGCCCGCCAGGCTCCTCTGTCCATGGGATTTTCTAGGCAAGAATACTGGAGTGGGGTGCCATTTCTTCCTCCAGGTGGGATAGGAGATGTGATTAGAAGAGTTCCAGAGAACACAGTTGAAAACGATGAGAGATGAGTATATAGAAATTCTTCTGGTAAAGTGAAAGAAAAGGTTTGGAGAATACTGAAGTTAGCAGTTATTCTGAAACGCAGCAGGTTGTGGATAATAATAATAGCCCCAACTGCAAGTAGCCCCAGCCAAACAAATCTCTTAGTTTGGTCATTGGTTGTTTTAAGGCTATTTTATTTCTTTAAAGCTTCCCTGGTAGCTCAACTGGTAAAGAACTCACCTGCAATGCAGGAGATCCCAATTTTATTCCTGGGTCGGGAAGATCTGCTGGAGAAGGGATAGGCTACCCACTGCAATATTCTTGGATTCCCTGGTGGCTCAGCTAGTAAAGAATCTGCCTGCAGTGTGGGAGACCTGGGTTTGATCCCTGGGTTGGGAAGATCCCTTGGAGAAGGGAAAGGCTACCCACTCCAGTATTCTGGTCTGGAGAAGTCCATGAAGTATTCCATGGGGTTGCAAACAGTTGGAGATGACTTTTTCTTTCACTTTTTTATTTCTTCAAAAGCAAGTGTAGAAAAGGAAAAAGATTACCTGTTTGTGTTCTAATTTCCACGATCATGTAAGAGTTTAAATGCTCTCTTCTGTTTTGCAGTTAGCAATCTCTTGGTCCTGTATAATCAGAATACCCGTGAAGTATGGATGTGGAGGTTTTGTGGAACATACTTTGGTATTAGAGTTTGGGTTTTGAAGAATTAGCCCCTCTGTAGTGATGTCATCCTTTTCATCTCATATGTCAAAGCCATTTGTATCTTTTTCCGTTAGACGTGCTAAGTGATTTTCCCCAACTCAAGAAGATCAGGTTGCTCTCTGACACTCAGGACTGCTTTATCCCAGTGCCTTTGAAAACAGCCCTTTACCATCTTAGGTTAGAGAGAATGGGCTTCGGAGCCTTACCAGTGTCCGGTTGAATTATAACTCCATTTTTTAACTTGTTGAACTTTGGTCAAGTTATATAAACTTAGTTTCTTCTTGTATAAAACAGGGATCATGATACCTTCCTCAAAGATTGTTGGGAGGAGACTTAGGGAAATATATACAAAGCTCTTAGCATACTGTTTGGTACATAAAAAGTACTCAATGAATGCCAGATACTGTTTTTTCAAATTGTTGTAAAAATTTGTAATATAAACTTTATCAACTTAACTCTCTTTAAGTGTTCAGTTTGGTGGCATTTACTGTATTCATGTGGTTTTTTTTTTTGCTGTCATCACCGTGATCCATCCTCAGAAATATTTTCATCTTACAAAACTAAAACTCTGTCCCTATTAAATAACAGCTTCCCATTTCTCCTCCTCCTCGTTCCCTGGCAGCCCCCATTTTACTTTCTGTCTCTATGAATTTGACTACTGTGGGTACTGCATGTAAGTGGTATCAGACTGTATTTGTGACTGGATATTTCACTTAGCATAATGTCCTCAAGGTTCATGCATGCTGTGGCACATGTCAAAATGTCCTTTGTTTTTAGGGCTGAATAATATTCCATTGTATATGTATATAGCACATTCTACCTACCTGTTCGTCTGTCAGTGGGCAGTGGGGTTGTTTCCACCTTTGGCTATTATGAATAATGCTGCTTTGAGTGTGGATGTACAAATATTGGGCTGGCCAAAAAGTTTGCTCGAGTGTTTTCATAACGTGGGAAAACCCAAAAGCATTTTTTGGCCAACCCAGTATCTGTATGAATCTCTTCTTTCAATTCTTTTGGTATATGCCCAGAAGTGGAATTGCTGGTCAGAAGGCAGTATGAGCTCTCACAGCAGGTTATGTTTTTGAAAAGCTCATTGTAAGCTGAAAGCTGTAAGTTGAATTAGACTTTCCAGCATAGATAATGGTAAAATAAAAAGAAAGTTATAGACTTGAATAAGGGCTCATGATGTCTAGATTTTGTGGAAATAACCCAAACACCACATTCATCATCTGTAAATTATTTTATGTATAAAATTTTGCCTGATGTGTTAACCAGGGCAATACTGTAATCACCACATAAAATAGTATTTGTACATTATCATGGGATAGTCATATTTCTTTTTTAACCAAAGTGGTTTCTTTGCATTCTTGCCATTTCTTTTTTCTTTTTTAATTTCAATACAGTTGATTTACAATGTTGTGTTAGTTTTTTGTATACAACGTGATTCAGTTTGTATGTGTGCATGTATATATATATATCTTTTTAAGGTTATTTTCCATTATAGGTTGTTATTAGATACTGACTGAGATCCTTGTGCTATATACAGAAGGAACCTGTTGCATTCTTACCATTTCTTTTTAGGTATTCTCCTTCGGCCATTCTTTTAGGGAAGGTCTGCTGGCAACCAATCTCTTAATTTTCCTTTATCTGAGAATGTCTTGATGTCCCCCTTTTTTTCCCTGAAGGGCATTTTTGCTGGGTATAGAATTCCGGGCCAGTAACTTTCCCCCCTGTCCACATTTGAGCAGTGTGCCACTGCCTCTGCCCCTGTGGTTTCTGATGAGAAACTGCTGTCATTCTGGTTGTTATCCGTTCTATGTAAGATGATCCTTTCTCCTGACTTTCACAATCTTTTGCCTTTGTCTCTAGTTTTTAAAGAGTTTGATTATGATGTGTCTTGGCATGGATTTTTTTGGATTTATCCCAGTGTTCGCTCATCTTCTTAAATATGGGGGTTTCTGTTTTTGCTTTTTTTTTTGCCAGATTTGTAAGGTTTTCAGCCTTCATTTCTTTGAGTCCATTTTTAGGCCTTTCCTCCTCCTCCTTTTCTTCCAGAACTTGAATGATATGAATGATAGATTTTGTTGTTGTTATGGCCTTCCAGGTGCTTGACACCAATCATGGTTTTTTTTTAAAGTCTGTTCTGTCTTTATTGTTCATATTGGGTAATTTCTGTTGTTCTTATCTCCGGGTTCACCGATTCTTTCCTCTGTTACTCTCATTCTGCAGTTGAGGCTACCCAGTGAGTTTTAATTTGCATTTTTATCTGTCATTCGCTGCTGAGACTTTGTTTTTTTCATGTGTTCAATGTGCTTATTGAAACAGTTTTATGATAACTGCTTTAAAATCCTTGTCAGAGATAATCCCAGCATCTGTGTCAATTTGGTGTCGGCATCAATTCACTGTCTTTTCTCGTTTGGGTTGAGATTTTTCTTGTTCTTAGTATGATGAGTGGTTGTGATTGTATCTTGGGTGTTTGGGGTATTATGAGAATGTGGATCTTACTCAAATCTCTGTTTTAATACAACTCCTGTGACCCCCCCCTGGCTGCAGGGAAGAGGAGACACTTCCTCATTACTAGGAGGTGGGGGTGGAAGTCCAGATTCCTCACTGGCCTTTCTTTGCAGCTTGGGTGGGAAGGGTGCCTTGCTACTGCAGGTAGAGGTGAAGTTCAGGTTCCTCTAGGTGATACTGTTATTCACATAGTTTGTTTTATACTTGGTAAAATAACCGGAACAGAACTGGAGCTGTATATTGCTTAAAATTTTAGCTTATATTATTGGTGGTACTTATGTTTGATAACTTATTTAAATTCTCAGATTAGGAACAAGGTTCTATCTAATCACTAGCTTTCTTAAGATTGGTATATGTTTACCATGACCACATTGAATGAAGGATTTTAAGTGAAGGAACAAGATTATAACTTCCAGTTGATTAACTTTGTACATTTATTAGAAATAATTCTATTTATTTGGCTGTGCTGGGTCTTAGTTGCTGCGTGGGCTTTCTCTAGCTGAGGTGAGCTGGGACTGCTCTCCAGTTGCGGTGCGTGGGCTTCTCATTGCCGTGGCTTCTGTTATTGCAGAGCACAGGCTCTAGGAAGTGCAGGCTTCAGTGGTTGCTGCTGCGGGCTCAGTAGCTGTGGCTCCCAGGCTCTAGAGCACAGACTCAATAGTTGCAGTGCATGGGTTTAGTTGCTCCTTGGCATGTGGGATCTTCCTGGATCAGGGATTGAACCTGGGTCTCCTGCATTGGTCAGTTTAGCACTGAGCCACCAGGGAAGCACGGAACATTTATTTTTGAAGAAGAAGAAAAGCCTGCTGGTGCAAGGTTTCCCATTTTCCTATTAACAACATGCTAGATTTTATCAGACTTTTGTACTTATTTTTAGAAGAGGTCAGTATATTAGAAATAGAATAAATGAGTCTGACTTTAAAAATGGCTTTAAAAATTTCAGTGATAAAAATATTTCATTTCATTTACTTACTAACACCTGTGGTTTCAGGTCAGTAACACAGAGCTTGATGATGATGTGTATATCTTTAGAGTAACAGATTTATTTTTATTTTTATTTTATTTTACTTTACAATACTGTATTGGTTTTGCCATACATTGACATGAATCCACCACGGGTGTACATGAGTTCCCAATCCTGAATGCCCCTCCCACCTCCCTCCCCATATCATCTCTCTGGATCATCCCCATGCACCAGCCCCAAGCATCCTGTATCCTGTATTGAACATAAACTGGGGATTCGTTTCTTACATGATAGTATACGTGTTTCATTGCCATTCTCCCTGTCTTTAGAGTAATAGATTTTTCCTAATGGTCATCTGAATTATAGTAATGGCAGTGTTGAATCCCAGGACTCGATCACTTACTAACTAGGTGATCTTGAGAAACTCTCCGGAAATCTGAAGGCTGACTTTTCCTCTCAGAAAAGTGGATGTCACAATATCAAATCAAAAGGTTGCTAAGAACATTAATTGAGGCAATGTGACTGCAAGCATATTGAAAGTATTGGTGAAGATGTAGAAAATACAGACATATGAGAACTTTGATCCCCTCCTGCAGGAATGCTAACGGGTACATGTGCTTTGACGAATAACCTGGCAATGTTGAGTAATTTGGGTGTCCCTGGTAGCTCAGTCAGTAAAGAGTCTTCCTGCAATGTGGGAGACCCGGGTTCAATCCCTGGTTTGAAAAGATCCCCTGGAGGAGGAAGTGGCAACCCGCTCCAGTATTCTTGCCTAGAAAATCTCATGGACAGAGAACCCTGGTGGGCTACTACAGTCCATGGGGTCACAAAGAATCGGACATGACTGAGTGACTAACACTTACACTTGTAGTGAGTAATTTGACATATGTGGCGACACAGCCCCATTTCTAGGTAATTGCCCCCAGAGATCACTAATATGTGTAGAAGGCAAGTTCAAGTTAGCCATGATAGCCCAGTCAGCACAAGACAAAAAATTAAATGTCCATCAACAGAAGAAAGGATAAAATCATTTATATACATTTAAAATTATGTAAAACAACAGATACATTGTTTATGGCTATATATATGTATGTGTGTGCCGTGTCACTTCAGTTGTGTCCGACTCTTTGTGACCCTATGGACCATAGTCCACCAGGCTCCTCTGTTCGTGGGATTCTTTAGGGAAGAATACTGGAGTGGGTTGCCATTTCCTTTTCCAGGGGTCTTCCTGACCCAGGGATCGAACCCATGTCTCCTGTATTGGCAGGCGGATTCTTTACCACCGAGCCACCTTGTAACTGTTGGGAAGTGTTATTTTGCTGTTTGCAGAGCCTCCTAAGCCCACCAATAAGACAGGCATGTTGCTATTGAATCAGCAGCTTCACCAGAAAGGGGCTCTCAGACTCTTAGCAAGAATGTTCTGTTGATCTGCTTACACTGATTTCTATACAGTGAATAATCTCGGTGCAATAAGCACTTTCTCCTTTCTCTCACCAGTCCTCTTACTAACAAAATAACTTAATTGAGAAATTCAAACTGTTGGGGCAAGGGCGATTGAGTTGTGGCAGAGGCTTCTTGTGAATCTTTTGTGGTGCAATCAAGTAGCACTTATTCCCCGACTTTCCGCAGCCATCCCGCCTAAACAAAACCCACCTAATCTCCCAAATCACTTTGCAAAACAAAAGAACACACAGAAGGTCCCGAACCCAGAAGACTGGAGGCGGTTGCTGGGTGTTGTGTGTGAGGCACGCCCTCTCTTTTCCCAGCTCCTTGCAATTTAAGGGGAACTGACTGGAGATTGTGTGTGTTTTAAACTCTGTGTGTGTATATGTGCTCCCAGAGAAAACTTGAATGTTCAGACCATTGGGCACTGCTGTCTGTTGGATGCTAGTTTGCACATAACCAAGGGTAACGCTCTGATAGAAATTAACAACTGCTAGAAGAGTGGACTTGCAGATCCAAACCTTCAGGCAGGCCTCGTGGCTTGCACTTGGCATCCTTGCCTTTTTTTTTCTTTCTTTCAGTTTTCTTCAGATATAATTGACACACAGCATTGCATCAGTTTAAGGTGAACAGCATAATGATTTGACATACAAATATCATTAAATGATGACTACAGTAAGTTTAGTGAATAACCACAACCTCATACAGTTACAACATGAAAGAGAAAAAAAGTTTTTCCTTGTGATAAGAACTCTTAGGATTTACTCTCTGAACAACTTTCATGTATAACATTGGCTGAGGCTTAGTTGCTCAGCCATGTCTGACTCTTTGCGACCCTGTGAACTGTAGCCCGCCAGGCTCCTCTGTCCATGGGAATTCTCCAGGCAAAGAATATTGGAGTGGGTTGTCATGCTCTCCTTCAGGGGATCCTCCCAACCCAGGGATCGAACGCAGGTCTCCGTCATTGCAGGCGGATTATTTATGGTCTGAGCCACTAGGGAAGCCCGTATGTAACATCAGTTCAGTTGCTCAATTATGTCTGACTCTTTACGACCCCATGGACCGCAGTATGCCAAGCCTCCCTGTCCATCACCAACTCCCAGAGTTTACTCAAACTCACGTCCCTTGAGTCAGTAATGCCATCCAGCCATCTNTGCCACCTCTTCTTAATATCTTCTGCTTCTCTTAGGTCTATATCATTTCTGTCCTTTATTGAGCCCATCTTTGCATGAAATGTTTCCTTGGTATCTCTAATTTTCTTGAAGAGATCTCTAGTCTTTCCCATTCTGTTGTTTTCCTCTATTTCTTTGCACTTATCACTGAGGAAGGCTTTCTTGTCTCTCCTTGGCATTCTTTGGAACTCTGCATTCAGATGGGTATATCTTTCCTTTTCTTCTTTGTAACATGTGTAATATACATATATTATGTACCATATGTAACATAAAATGGTGTTAATTATATTTCGCATGTTGTATATCACATCCCCAGGACTTATAACTGGAAGCTTGTACTTTTGACTGCCTTCATCCAGCCCCCCTCCCCCAATCACCTACCCATACTCACAAATCTGTTCTCTTTTTCTATTATTGATTGATTGTTTTTATAATTGACCTACAATGCTGTGTTAGTTCCTGGTGTACAATATAGTGATTCTTATTTCTATGCATTTTTCTTTATTTTTTTAAAGATTTTTTTTTGATGTGGACTATTTTCAAAATTTTTATTGAATTTGTTACAGTGTTGCTTCTGGTTTATGTTTTTGAGTTTTTTGGCCATTAGATATGTGGGATGTGAGTTCCCCAACCAGGGACTGAACCCAAAACCCCGGCATTGGAAGGCAAAGTCTTATCCACTGGGCTGCCAGAGAAGTCCCGTTTCTATACATTTTAAATTTATCACCACCAGACTCACCTTTCTTAAGGGCAGTGGCCACACGCTTCGCTCAGTGCATGTTTGCCTTATTATAATGTAAGTGCTAGTCGTTCACTTGTGCCCAACACTTTGTGACCCCATGGACTGTAGCCCACCAGGCTCCTTTGTCCATGGAATTCTCCAGGCAAGAATACTGGAGTGGGTAGCCATTCCCTTCTTCAGGGTGTCTTCCCAACCCAGGGATCGAGCCCGGGTCTTCTGCTTTGCAGGCAGATCGTTTACCGTCTGAGCCGCCTTGTTGTTCTTGTTGGCTGCTTAGTGCAGTGAGTGAGGGTCCTGACGGCCCAGAAGGAAGCCAGCTGAGTGTCCTCTCCTTGGCTGTGCTTGTACATTTCTTCTTTCCTCCATTTATTGAATTCTTCCCTGGAATCAGCCGGCAGGGAGAGTCACCATCCCTGTATCACCCCTCCACTGTTCAGAAGTTTTGGGAAACCTTTAATAAAGGAAATGTGAAAACTATGATGACCCTTTGTTTAGTCACAAGCCTTGTTCCTCTGTATCTACAGCCTAAGTAATTGCAACAGCACAAGACACACACACGAGACGTACAGCACACACGTTTCAAGGTGAGCAGACTGACGCACAGAGAGGTGAAGTGCCTGACCTAGTTAATGACAGCACTGCTTCCCTTGTAGCTCAGTCGGAAGAGTCTGCCTGCAATGCAGGAGACCTGGGTTCGATCCCTGGGGTGGGAGGCTCCCCTTGAGAAGGAAATGGCAACCCACTCCAGTATTCTTGTCTGGAGAATCCCATGGACAGAGGAACCTGGCGAGCTACAGTCCACAGGGTTGCAAGAGTCAGACACGACTTAGCGACTAAACCACCACCAGGGCTCTTTCGGGTCTTCCGCCTCTAGACTCTCTTATTCGTTCCGTTCCTTGATTTTCGTTCACTCCGTGATGGGGTCACTAGGAGGAGAGTGCGTTGCTACTTTTATATTAGCTCTTCCCCTTGGAGCTATGTACTGAGGCTAATCCTCTGCTCTCCATTTGTTCATTCAGGCCCTCAATTCATCATTCATTTACTGTCTGAGTGTCTGTTAGACCTAAGTGTTGAGGATGCAGTAGTGGACAGAACATAAGCAATCTCTGCCCTTATGGAGCCTGTAGTAAAGCAGTGGAGAAGAGACTACAGAAAAGGCAGTTCAATCAAATGTAATGTCAGATATGCCAGGTGAAGAAGGGCCTGTTTAAAAAGTCTTCTTTCCCTCTTCAAATAAAGGGAGAATTATTAATATCCATGTACTTTAAAGAACATGGACCTCTTTAACTGTAAGACTCTTCTGCATTTTAAAAATATGACATTGAATATAAATCCATAAAATGAACAAAGACTCCAGAATTTTAGAATCCTGGAGGTCAGTAAATCTGCCTCTTTGTAGCCAGGGCAATGGGAATCTCCTTTCTTAGCCTCCTAAGAAGCAAATCCTAGAGTCTCTGGGCTGTAGTTTCTGTGCTAAACAGCACCTATCAGAGAGGTGCATGGTGAATTGTTTTGTGTGTCTGTGGCTCAGAACCTTCTCCTCACTTAATCTTCTATCCAGATTCCTTTTAATGCTTTGGAATCACAAACTGGTGCAAGTGACTTTTGTTTGGCTATTTCTGTATATGTGTTAGGAAAAGGAAACACACACACACACACACACACACACACACACACACACACAAACACAAACCCAACATGCAATTTAAATAAAGAAAAATGTGTTTTACTTCCAAGAGAGCTTTTGCCATTTTCTTAATGCTTATTCTTCTTCGGAGAGCTTATTACTGAACAGTGTGACAGTAGATTACCACGGTGGATGTGTCTTGTCTGGGCCAGGGGATGAATTAGAGCACTGATAAAGGCTGGAGGAGCAGGCAGAACTGCACCTAAATTACCCCCAGATAGTTGCCAAGCTATTCTACTTTTTAAAGACCTCCAGAGAGCATCCCTAATCGCCTCTCGTTTCCCTTTTCTGTGTTTAATAACTTGAGCTGTCAAGAACATCTTCCTCGTATTTACCCCAGTTTTCCCTTGCCACAGTTCAATCCCGTTTCTCTTGTTGTCCTTGGTGGTGTCAGAATAGCAGGTCATTATCTTCTTGATAGTATCCTTAATGTTCTTGAAGGGCATCAGGGCATTTTCCCTAAGCCTGCACTTCTCCCAGTGAAATAAACACTCCTGTTCCCCCTGCCCGTCTTCCCCTCCTCCATCGTCCTATTTGGAAGTATGATCTCTGACATTTTGCTCTTAAGTATCTGGTCAGAATAGTCACATTCATTGGTTCTCTGACTCACACCTAGAAGGAGGGACCAGAATGTTTCTTGCCCCTCCTGTTCTTTCTGATAGTCTATGGATTGTGCCTGCTGGTTTCTCTTTCCACAAAAATGTTTTCTTCTGATTGCTGTTTTGGTCCATTTTGGATTTCCATTGACTTCATCCTCAGGACAATATGGTACATCAGTAAAGTTGGCATTTTCTGGTTACTGGTGCTCTCCTCCTTCTTGATTCATTTTTTAAAAAAATTTAAATTAAAAAAAAATTTAATTTTATGGCTCTGCTGTGTAGCATGGAGATCTTAGTTCTGCCATCAGGGACTGAACCCTTGCCCCTGAAGCTTGGAGTCCTAACCACTGGACTGTCAGGGAAGTCTCCTGATTCACTTTTGTAGATGCTGCAGGGGAAGTTGGAACACAGAAACTTTGCTCTGTAAGTGATGAGTGAAGATGTCCTTCCCATCAGATTCTGTATGATCCTTACGAGGAAGTGAGATTGATTCGCATCTCCTCAGCACTCAACAGAAATGCCCGACATGTCTTAAACAGATTTCACGACTGTTGGTTGGTTGCCCAATGAGTTACTGGGAAGCTGCCTTCATTTTGTTGTTTTAGGTTGCTGTCTCCTTACCCCTTCTACCCAAACATAAAAGCAGCTTCTGGCCTTTGCCTGACTGCTGGTGTAGGCAGCCTCCCACTTCAGCTGCCAGGCTTTTGGCAGATGAAATAAAAATCTATTTATAACCGGCCTCTGATAGATTTCCTCCCTACCTGTGCTGGTGCTTTATCAGCAGGTGTACTGAACAGATGGAGAAGGGTTTTAATTTTTTCAGTTCAATTAGATAAACTCTCCAGGTTCAGACCAGTACACCCTCTTCCTTCCTTAGTTTCTTCCTCCTGGCATTAAAATTGTTGAGCATTGCAAAATACACATTAAGACCAAGAGGTAAAACAAATATAGTGCCTGCCTTTAACACAAATTCTTTAACAGAAGGACCACATTTGACGTCAGATGAAAAATCAGTTTTAACCAGTTTCTACCTACTGTTCAATTTTATCATTCTTTAAATTAATAGCTGGAGTGCTAAAATGCTGGAGTATAAATGCTGTCTTTTTTCTTATGAGGTACCTTTAACCTTTGAAATTAACCCATTTTAAAATACACTGTTTTTGAGGCAACAGTTTGTCTCCGATAGTTCAGTAGATATTACAGAGAATTTTAACGAGAAGCTGAAGAAGCTGATTTCAGGAAGCTGTTTTGATACCTTGTTTCACTGACAGCTGACTTGTCCAGGGTCGTGATTTCATGCTAGCCTACAGTCTCAACCAGTTTGCATGGTGACCCTACTTGGCTCTGGGTTTTACTGTCACCAACCTGTGAAAGATAGGTTGCCACAGTTTCTGGCTTTATACACAGGTCCTTTCTACTTACTACGCTCGCCCCCAGCAGGTTGTATGCTCTTTTGTGCCCAAGATCCCAGATTTCAGTTTATCCTTGGCTCTCAGATATGAGGCTGGACTGACTGCCTTGTTCAACAGACTTTACTGAGCTCCTGCCCAGGGCTGTGACATAGCCTCCAGTGAGGCCTTTTGTTGGCCTCATTTTGTTCCCTGAGCACCATCAAAATTATGTCATTAACATTCATTGGAATCTGGGCTAAAGCAAGCAAGACTTGACCTATTTCATGATAGGGATCTTAGTTCTCTGACCAGGGATTGAACCCACACCCCTGGCTTTGGAAGCACAGAGTCTTAACCACTGGACCACCAGGAAAGTTCCTTACTCAGTTCTTAATTATTTCTGGGTGAGTTTTCCAAGGACATGCAGTATCCAGATGTGTGGCTCCTTCTGTAGCCTCGCTCCCCTTTTACTGCCTATTAAGACTGTGGTAAAGACTCCACCTGCTGTGCAGGAGATGCAAGAGACGAGTTCGATTCCTGAGTCTGGAAGATCCCCTGATGGAGGGCAGGACAACCCACTCCAGTGCTCTTGCCTGGAGTATCCCATGGACAGAGGAGCCTGGCGGGCTACAGTCCACAGGGACATGACTGAGCGACCACACGGCACGAGGTTTGTATTGGCGATGTCCGGAGCTGGAAAGAGATTCAGATGAGTCATTCTCCCTGCTGTCGAGAAGGGAGGTGAGGAGCTTCGTTAGGAGAAGCTATAGGAACAAGAGCCACCACTTCTCGTCTGTCATTCTGATGAGTGCATCTGAAGATTCCCTGTGGTTGTTTTAATGGGAGCTCTTATTTGGGTGACAATTGAAATGTTATCTGGCAAAATCACTTCCCTGATCCTTCCACACTCTTTGCAGAACCTGAATGACTGTCCTGGTTTCACAGTAGCGACCTTGCTTTCTCCCAGCCTGGCTGACCCATGTGGTCTTGGGGTATTCTACTGAGCTGTGCTGCTGTGATCTTTTCTTCCTGATCTTTTCTTCTGATCTTTCGTCTGCTGATCCTCTTTCTGCCTCTTGGGGTCATAGAGAACAGAATCGAATCCCAACACATGGCAGCCTTTCACATCTTTGGAAAATGTCCCTCTGTATGAACCATTTATACGTGACATGATGCAGTTACATGGCTTTCCTCTCACCTGCACTGGTTCAGCTCTCAGCTACCTCTTTATTATGGAGTGGCCTCAGGAGAGCGACATCTCATCCAGGTGCAGTGTGACAAGTGCCAAGAAGTCTGGGCCATCACTGTACTGTTTAGAGGCTAAGCAAGTCTGGTGGCTTCCTGGTGGCTTGGTTGGACTGAGCAGAGCCTTGTATCCATCCGCAAGACAGCGGGGTTTCTGCTGTGTGCAGCGTCAGGCGGGATGTTCCTGGACTGTGGTAGAGTCACTCCAATCGTCTGGGCCTGGCTTGCCGTCACTCCTGGGTGCCCCCATGTGGCTGCGTGTTTGTGGTATGTGGATGCATGTTGGACAGTGTCACATGGGCACTGAATGAGAAATTTGGGGCTGTCTGGAATGCCGACGTGGCCGTGGAAGTGACTCTCCCTCCTACGCCCAGCTCCTACCCTCTTCAGAGGGCCACTCCACTATCTGTCTCCCTCCCATAGGACCTCTAATCTCATCTCCTTTTCAAGACGTTGTAAAAGCCCAAACGGTAGGATGCTAGGCTCTCAAAGTATGTAAATTAGATCCCCAGATGAACTCTGTTTGTGATTGATTTGTCTGCCTTTTCTCTTGTAGTGAGTATACCTGTCACTGGGTGGGACCATCAGATTTTGAGGGGATTGTTTTCTTCATAGCATTGATGTATCATGCCTAGTTTCCAAGGGGGAGGCTGTGTGATTGGGTTGAAAGTGTCCGAATGTGGGAACGTTCAGCCTCTCCAGAAGTCCCTGGCACATGACAGGCACTCAGTATTGTTTGTTAAATGAATGGAAGAGGCGGGTGGCCATCCTGTGGCCACCATTGTTTCAGAAGCTGTTGTGCCACAGGAGCACCAGAGTGTCCTCTTTCAGAAATGAGGAAATCCTGATACATCTTCAGCTGGTGACCATACTTGGTGGGCTCTAGGATAAGGGTCTCTCGAATCTCTCCTGATACGGCAAATCCCCAAGCTGTCTTAGGTGAAGCCATCTTGCTCGCAAACAGTTGCCTCATGTAGATTCAGCCATACTTAATTTATGACAAATAATATTCCTTCAACAGATTCTTTTTTGAGTATTTACCATCTCCTGTGTAGATGAAACATAACTCCAGCCAAACTCCCAATTAAAACTCTTTGAAGGATTCACTAAAATAGACATGAAGTTCAAGTGGAGATAATACATGCATGAGAATACCCAAGATATGTTTGGAGAAAAAAATACATATTTGGGGACAAAAGAACAATAATGATGAGAACTTATATACCAGTTATTAAAGGATGTTATAAAGTTAGTGAGCAGTGTGGTTTTAGCAGTGGAATAAGCCAGTGGATAGATGGAAGAGAAGAGGCGACCCAAGTTCCTGTGGGGATTTACTGCAAGACAAAGATGACATTGCATCATCAGAAGTGAAAGGATGGTTGACTTCATGAATGGTGTTGGGGCAACTATATTAAAAAAGTAAAGTTATGCCCCTGCCTCAAGCCTTATAGCCAAATCAGTTCGAGATAGGTTAAAATTTATGAGGAGAAACATGTCCATAGAACACCAGAAGAGAAACTTTGGCAGTTGGGTGTGCGCTAGATTTTGTGGAATGGTGGGGAGACCAGAGATACAGGGAAGAGGGCCATGTGAGGACACTCGGGGAAGATCGGTCATGCTAGCTGGAGGCCATGTGGAAATTGAGGTAGACATTGATGTGATGCGGCTACATACTGGGGATCACCAAGGGTTGCCAGGGGTCACCAGAAGCTAGGAAACCTCCAAGGAAGAACCCTTGCCTACAGCCTGCAGGAGGAGCATGGCCCTGCTATGAGGTGAAGTGAAGTCGCTCAGTCGTGCCTGACTCTTTGCAACCCATGGACAGTAGCCTGCACCAAGCTCCTCCGTCCATGGGATTTTCAAGGCAAGAGTACTGGAGTGGGTTGCCATTTCCTTCTCCAGGGAATCTTCCTAACACAGGGATGGAACCCAGGTCTCTCACATTATAGACAGACAATTTACCATCTGAGCCACCAGGGAAGTCCTGCTGCACCCTAATTGTAAACTTCAGGCCTCCAGAACGATGAGAGAATGAATTTGTTTCAGCCTCCAAATTTGTGGTAATTTGTTACTGCAGCCCTAGGAAATGAATACAGTGATGAATCAGATTTGATTTGATGGAGGGAGTAGTCAGAAACATTACTGAGTTTTCGCAAAGATGAATACCAGAAGCTGTGTTTGATTATTCAGTCCTCGGGTAGATAAGAAGTACGATTTCATGGTTAAGGCGGCCTCACAGATCCGTGTGATGAATCTGAAGAGTCTGGACTGGCCCCAGAGGGGCAGGAACTTTGTCTTAGTCACCACTGTTTCCCCAGCATTTAGAACAGTTAGAACAGAATGTAGCTGACACTCAGTGACTCTTGAATGAATGAATTAATAAATGGAAGATATGCCAAAGTACAATGTGACCATTTTTAAAGCAACGAAGACACTGATTTGATTAAAAATGAGGCTGTGCGGGACGGTAGGGCCAGAGTAGCTGTAGTTCCCATAGATCCTGCGTGCTTCTTTAATGTGCAACCGCCGGTGACAAGAGAAGGAGGAGGTGTCACTTCAGACCTAGAGCCCCTGCTGTGGCCCACTGCTGCTGAAGCAGTAGCCTGGTTCTCTGCTGTAGGACACATGGCTTGAAGCTGTGTGTCTGAGAAGGAAAGACCCATCCTTGCAACCAATGACATCAAAACCCAAGTTAGATCACAGTCTTAATGGACCAGAGAGTACACTGATTTCACATATTGACTAAAAACGTATTCAGTTGACAAGCATTACTGAGCACTTAGTCTTCTAAGTAATGTCCTGGGCTCTAGTTTACAGAGATCAAAACTATAGTCCTTGCTCTTAAGGCATCTACAGGATTTGGAGAACAAGAGGTCAGACAAGGAGGCACATAATTTTGATCCAGTGTGATAACATGTCATTGTTATAAGCCTGGGATTATAACATTGTTATGAAGCCTATGCCAAGGTGCAACTAGGCATCTTAGAGTTCAGAAGAGATTAAGTCCTATTTGGACGGTATATGAGGGAAAGGCTTGGGCGCTGGCAACGTGATTGGTCCATTTACCTCATGGAATAACATGAGGGGTGCTGAAAACACACACTTGACCAACCACCCCACCCCACCCGCCACCCCCACCAAAGCTCTGGCTGCATAAAGCCTCAAATTGTAAAATTGTACGTTGGACAGTTATTTCTTCATCTTGTACTTTCCAGGAGGCCTCTTTCAGAATGCAGATTCTTCTCTAGGACTTTGTGAGGCATTCTAACTAGGCATTCCTGCTTGGTTGGGAATTGATTTCCCAAGTTGGTTTTGAAGGGAAGAGCCAGTGATGAAGGATGGAACACTGGGTGAGCCTAGAGAGGGGATGCACCCTAGGCCCAGAGAAAACACTGGGCATTGAAGGATTTAAGAACTGCCAGGGAAGAGAGGAGAGTGCCTGGAAGGGGCCCCAAAGAGAGTCTGCAGAATCCACTGCCTCCCCTTAGGCTGGCTTGGCCCGGCCTTCTTTTCCAGCACCCTGGACAGCTGCAGTGCCCATAGAAGAGGGAGCGTGGGCTGCCCTATCCTGTGAGTAAAGTGTAAACTCATGCCTCTTCTCTTCTCAGCCAGGAGAAAGAGACTGGCTTTTGTAAGTGTGAGTTTCTATATTCTGGGTATTAGAATGAACCTTAGTTATTGGGACCATGTCTTTTATTAATCCAGTAGAGTGTCTTGTTGGAGAAGGCGATGGCACCCCACTCCAGTACTCTTGCCTGGAAAATCCCATGGACAGAGCAGCCTGGTAGGCTGCAGCCCATGGGGTCGTGAAGAGTCAGACACGACTGAGCGACTTCACTTTCACTTTTCACTTTCATGCATTGGAGAAGGAAATGGCAAACCCCTCCAGTGTTCTTGCCTGGAGAATCCCAGGGACGGGGGAGCCTGGTGGGCTGCCGTCTATGGGATCGCCCAGAGTCGGACACGACTGAAGTGACTTAGCAGCAGCAGCAGAGTGTCTTGTATGTATGGATAGTCAAATAGTGCCATTGTGAGTAAAATCAACACCTGTACTTGCCCCATTATCTTCAGATCCAAATATGTTTCAGGCTTTTTGGTGATAGCTGTGACTGTTACTTGCTAGTATTAAAATATTTTAAATTTTGGTACCTTGGACTCCCTTTGCTCTGATGAACCAGTTAGAAATGCTGTCAGAGAAAACCTAAATTTCCTCTCATTTTCAGTCATGAATGAATCTCTGATTGCTGTGATGAAGAAAAATCTCAGGTCCTGACTTCCTTGTTTGAATTCACACAAATGTGACATTCCGTCTTGATCAGGAGATACCAAAGGCTGAACATAAACAAGAACACGTGAGCACTTCATCACTTAGAGGAGAAGTTTAATTTTCATCAGTCAGGAAAGACACAGCCACCAAATCAAAGGTGTTTACAGCGTTTTAGTAGAACTTTCTGGTGATTTTATTTTTACTGGGTTTTAACTGTCGCCCCAGGCTAAGTTGGCTGGCAGATGTGAGCTTTAACTCTAGCTGTTCTTACCCCTCACTCCTGCGTTGGAGGCAGGGTTTTATTTCTTTGTCTGTGTAGGCTTGGCAGGTGTAATCTGTCACTGCTGTCTATCCTTGATTATTCGAAAGACTTCAGAAATAATGACTCTTTTGTTCATTCATTCTGCGAAAAAGCAGACTGAGTATAAACCGTGTGTAGTGAACTATGGGAAGTGGTAAGAAGAAACAAAAGTATGAAAATCATGGGTCCAGCAATGTGTAGGGGATCCTGGATGACATGAATAATCACAATAGGCATAGACTTAGCTCAGGGAGTTTATAATCTCACTAAGGAAGTACCAGAGGCCTGACCGTCTCTTTCAGAGACCTCAGCGGCTCTTCGCTTTCCCCGTAATCAAGTCCAGACTCTCCTGATGAGTCCTTCCGGTTCTCGACGAGCTCACCCCCAGCCATCTTGATATACTCTCTTCCTCCCTAGCTTCTCCCTACCCTGTGCTTGGCCTTTCCTCCCTTCCCCCAGATTCCCTGATCTTCCCTACCCCTGTGCCTCTGAACCTTCTACTTTCATCGCGTAGACTACCCTTTGTTATTTTCACTGGCTGGTAAACTTCCACACATTCTTTAAAACCAGCTCCTCTGTTCCTCTTTTGTGAAACTGCTCATTTCCGTCTCTCTCTCCCATGGCAGACTTGGTCACTGGGCTTGTCTCTAGAGCGTGTGGGATGTAGGACCACTTTAGGTAGAAGTCTTTGGTGCCCAGAATATTGGAAGGCAGCCATCCTCAGCTTTCCTGGCTCAGCCCAGGCTGACTTGCCCTCCTTTGAAGAGAATCACAGTCTTTATGAAGGCAGGTTCTGGAGACCCTTGAGGAGAATATCCTGTTACCGAGGCCCCTGGAACCTTCTGTGGCTGTGGAAGACCCAGAGTGTGCCTGTAGCTCTCGTACTGTGCGTCGACACTACAGCCATTAACTCCATGCAGATCCATCGTCCTGGATATTGTTTCAGATGTGTTTTAATATTGCTGGATAATTTGTCCACAAAATACATGTTTTCATAATAAAATTATGAATGGGTGTCTGTTGAAGGAAAAAGATTTCTGATGGTCAGGATGGTGACAGGACACTCCTGGAGCCTCTTATTTAAGTTCTCATTGGTCACCATCCTCCACTTTTCCAGGAGGGAGTGAAGGCCATTTGGCTAATGTGCCTTTCTGTTGCAGCCTTGGATAATGGTGATTCATCCTGCACTTGGGAGTGGTTTGCAGGAGGCTGCATGATTGAAGTGTGGGGTTACTCCAGCATAGAAAAGCAGGCCTGGCAAGGTATCTTCATAAGTATTTGGGTCTCTGATAAGCACTCGGGTTACTGAGATAATTTAATGCATAGCCTTGCCCTTTTGGAGAGAAACACATTCAAAGAAATGAGTGAAAAATTGTTGAGTGCTCTCAGAGAATCTTGTGCTTGATTCTTGGCAAGTCCCAGGCTGTCAGTGAAGATTAGCCTTAGGGGTAGGACAGGAGATGTGGTTGAGGGGAGGAATTCCCAGCATTTGGGCCTTGAGTAGAATACCGAGACAGTAGATTCTTGCAGTGAGTCTGTGCAGAGCGGGCAAAAGGACCGTCTTGATCAGAGTCCTTGTATAAACACACTCATGGCAGATAACTGGAGAAAGCTGAATGAGGGTACCATTTACCCGTTTTGTAGGCAGGCTGATTAAAAGAAACCAACAAGGGCTGGTGGAGTGCCCAGGAACTAGCAACTGCTTTACTGCTTCTCGACCCAAAGGGGCAAAAGGAGGGAGCAATGAAGAGAATGCAACTGCGGTTGTTGGACAGGTTACCCTACAGGAATGTGGCCTTCAGAAGGGGAACACAACCACTGCCAAATTCTGGCCTGGCAGAGAGAGGCAGGGGAATACACTGTCAGCCAATCTCTGTGCTGTCCAACCTCCCAGCGGTGTCTCCCATTGGCCAAACTCAACTAGAAGCTGGAGATCAAGGAGCCTGTTGATGCATAGTCAGTGCAGGACATGAACGGGGTGGAGAGGAGTGGAGAACTGTTCTGGAAAAGCAAGCAGGATATCTGGCACACATGAACATAATATTCAGCAACCCTGAGGCTCTGCTCACAACTGACACAATGAATCTGTAGTTGTACAGCCTGTAAAGAGGAAGGAGATGGGCATTTCAGTGGGTGAGCAAGGAGAGCTCGCTTGTCACCTGGAAGAGATGCCACACTAAGGCCTGCCAGTTGGTTTCCGACCCTAGCACTATGAAATATGTACAGAGGGGTAGTGACACCAGGTTGAGGACCCAGCTTTTCATTCATAGCTCAGTCACACCAGAAATGCATCTACGACTTTTTGAATAAAGAAGGCTGAGCGCCGAAGAATTGATGCTTTCAAACTGTGGTGCTGCAGATGACTCTTAAGAGTCACTTGGACTGCAAAGAGATCAAACCAGTCAATCCTAAAGGAAATCAACCCTGAATATTCACTGGAAGGACTGATGGTGCAGCTCCAATCCTTTGGCCACCTGATGCGAAGAGTTGACTCACTGGAAAAGACCCTGTTGCTGGGAAAGATTGTGGGCAGGAGGAGAAGGGAGTAACAGAGGATGAGATGGTTGGATGGCATCATCGACTCTATGGACATGACTTTGAGCGAAGTCCGGGAGATAGTGAAGGACCGGGAAGCCTGGCTTGCTGCAGTGCAGGGGGTCCAAAGGGTTGGACACACCTGAGTGCCTGAACAGCAACAACCACCTTGGTTCAGTACATGTCAATTTAACTCAATTCAATTCAAAACATTGGCTCAACATCTCTGATTTCCTTCAAACCATGCTAGATCTGCTCAGGAGAAGGCATAGAGCCTTTCCTCAAGGAGTCAGACTACAGTAGGGGAGATGGTAATGTAAACAAATCGTATAAATAACAAATATAAAACAGGACAGCAGAAACGTGACTGATATCTACTTGAGAGACTCACTGTATTCATTCATAAGCCTTATTTTAAGTATTATGACTGATGTATTGCTAGACAAATGCTTTCAGCTGGTAGCCAATATCTTCTTGTATCTGTGCACTTCACTAATTTGGGTGCTTTACGAAGGGTCTAGTGTGTTTCATCCCAAACTTTTTTTATGTCACTTGTGCTTGTTACCGCTACTGCTGCTGCTGCTACGTTGCTTCAGTCGTGTCCAACTCTGTGCGACCCCATAGATGGCAGCCCACCAGGCTCCCCCGTCCCTGGGATTCTCCAGGCAAGAACACTGGAGTGGGTTGCCATTTCCTTCTCCAACGCATGAAAGTGAAAAGTGAAAGTGAAGTCGCTCAGTCCTGTTGGACTCTTTGCGACCCCATGGACTGCAGCCCACCAGGCTCCTCCATCCATGGGATTTTCCAGGCAAGAGTACTGGAGTGGGGTGCCATTGCCTTCTCCAGTGCTTGTTACTACATTTATGTAATTTAATTACTTATTAGGCAAGTCAGCAAAATATAGATGCAAAAAAAAGCCTTTAATTTGCATTAAATTAAGTCAAAAATTTTGGATTAACTTAACACTTGAAAAAAAATGCCATTGAAATACATATGAGTAAGACAGCACCTCATCTCTTGAACTTGGCAGCGAGNTTGTTACTACATTTATGTAATTTAATTACTTATTAGGCAAGTCAGCAAAATATAGATGCAAAAAAAAGCCTTTAATTTGCATTAAATTAAGTCAAAAATTTTGGATTAACTTAACACTTGAAAAAAAATGCCATTGAAATACATATGAGTAAGACAGCACCTCATCTCTTGAACTTGGCAGCGAGGATGATCTTGACAAAGATAAATGTGTTGATAGTGGGCACAGTTAAGAGAGTACCTTTTGGAGTATCTAGATTTTTATATGAGGTAGGAGTGGGCAGTGAAATGAGGGCATGGGAGCTTGAGGAGAATGAAGAAGCTTTGAAATGGATTATGTGGACTGGGACAGAAGGAGCTCTTTGGGGGTGTATGGAAAGGTGGCAGCGATGGTCTTCCTGAGGCTGGAGACCATCACTTTGTCAGGGCACCAACCTGAATGACCACATGACCTCCTCTAGCAGTGCCCAGGAACTGGTTTCAAAGTGAAGAAAGAGATGCTTGTAGCTATCCAGGTGTGGGATTTTGTGGAGCGGTCATGTCAGAAGTTTCAAGGGAAAAGAGGGGTGGACGTTGAGGCAAACAGTGATATAAGCCTTTTGTTGGGAGCTGCCATCTTCCAGTAACTCTCAAAAATGACAGATGCAAAGGGAAAGAGGAGGGGCATCTGGCCTGTGTCCTCCAGGCTTTTTAGAAAACTGGAGTTGCCCACTTGGCAGCACACATGTGTCAGGAAGTGGAATGGCTGCTCTTCAGAAAGGACTGGCCCACAGCTGTTACCATGGAAAAACCAGGAGAGGCTGTGGTGTACCCACCACTCAGCGTTGCTGTAAACAGACACGTTAAAGGCAAGGTTATTGCCAAGATGTTAATCCACACGTTGAGCATATTAAGTGTCCTGAGAGCCAGGCGAGCCTCACGAGATGCTTGAAGGACAATGACCAGGAAAAGGAGGAAACCAGAGTTCAGCTGAAGCACCAGCCTCCTCTGTCCAGCGAAACGTGGTTTGTGAGAACTGATGGGGAAGAGCCTGAGCTGCTGGAACCTGCCCCCCATGAATGCCTGGCATGATAGGTATACATTCAGAAAGACTTCTGGTCATTTAAAAAAGTGATCCAAATGATGAATTGTGATGTTCAATCTTTTTTTTTTTTTTTGTGATGTTCAATCTTATGAGGAATGAACTGGCTCCAGAGGACAAGGTGGAGCCAGGGGATGGAAGGCGTGATGAGGTTAGCGAGCGTGTGTGATGAGAGGGGACGTTCTGGCGTTTGCAGTTGCAGAGATGGAGGGATTTCTGGTCTGGGTGTGGCTGTGGGTGACACGGGTGATGTAAGCGAAGTGGCAGTGAGGGTCGGTGGAACTGAAGTCATCCAGAAACTAAGAGGCAAGAGAGTTTCAGTGCATTCTTTGAAGACATTGAGAGCACCTCAAACGATGCCCAGGATCTGACATGGAGAGGTGGACAGGGAAACAAAGTTATTGACCGTAGGAAACAGTTCCAAGGAGGTCCGTAGGTAAGAGGCATGAACCCCAAAGGGTTTTTAATTTTATTACCCGCATCTCCTGTGTCTCCTGCCTTGCAGGTGGTTTCTTTACTGCTACCATCAAGGAAGCACTCCAATTAATTAAAAAAATTTTTTTTCCACCCAAGGTTAATCTTTTTATTTATTTATTTTNCCCCCGCCTCCCCATACCATCCCTCCAGATCATCCCCGCCCATCAGTCCCAAGCCTTCTGCATCGAACCTAGACTTTCATTTATTTGTTTTTGGCTGAGCTGGGTCTTCCTTGTGGTGAGTGGGCTTCTCTAGTTGTGGCAAGGGATTAGTTGCCCTGATGTATGTGGAATCTTAGTCCCTCGACCAGGAATCATCGAACCTGTATCCCCTTCATTGGGAGGTGGATTCTTAACCACTGGACCACCAAGGAAGTCTCCCTGCAGGGTTTTCACTAAGGAGGCAATGATGGCTTCACAATTCTGATTTCAAAGTGACAAGTCAGAGCTCTTCTACAATATAAGTGCAAAATTTGTGCTTGTAACTGGGCAAGGTATCTACCCCATTTTGAGCAGGCATCTGCTTGGATATATGCGTGAATCTTACAGAAAATCTAAAAGTAACTTTCATGCCATATTGGAAGCTGAGACTCACTTCCCCCCCTCAATGATTCTACTTCGACATTAAATAAGTTTTCCTTTAGAAGACATCAGTAAGTAAATAGAACAGAATGTATGGTTAAATAATTAAAATTACTTTCATCATTACAATTAGAATATGTCTTGCCATTTCAAACCAAATATCCACTTATCATTCCTGAAATTTTGTGAGAAATCTATTTTTCAAGGGTGCAGAGATGATTTTTTTTTTTTTAGTTAAACATTTTTATGGATTAGATATGAATTCAGTAAAAATAATTGAATTAAATTGGATGGCATGAATAATTCATGACATGTAATTTCACATCAGTTTTAGCATAAAAATAAAGCTCTTGGTTTATGTGCTGGGGAAATGTATTTTATTATTTAGAAAGGTAGTGAACATTTATTATTTTGGAAGATAATTCACTTTATGATTAAATAGAGATATTAAATTGTAAGATTGAAAGAGAGCGTAAAATTAGACTAAGGCCTTGACGCAAGTCACCACTTCCATCTACTTGACGAACCACCAGTTGCTATGTATTAGTTGTTAGTGATTTCAGAAGATCAGCCTCCATCTTATCCTGTAAGGATAAGTCCGGTTATCATGCCAGAACATTCTAGGGAGTGTAAAGGCTGCAAATTTCCTTCAGAGAGCAGAGCACACCTTTCTGGCTAGGTCTGGCTTCTGGGGCTGGGTCCTCAGACCCTTGACTGTATGGCAGATGTCCCCCTCCTTCATCCTGCTTCCCGAGGCACAGGCTGAGCACCTCTCCGCTGCGGGTTATGTTTTACGTCTTTGCCAGAGGGGAGCATGCAGTCTGGCCCCTGGACTGACCCCTGCTGCACATAGAGAGCTGGCCTTCTGCGATCTCAATCTGGTGCTGCTGGGTGACAGCTTGTTAGAAAACCTGACCATGGGAGCCCATTCTTGTTAAAACAAAGTCGTTAGTTAATGACTTCGTTCATTCGTTCAAACACATTTGCCATGTGCTTCCTCTGTGTGTAGTCCAGGATACTGGGACCTCTGGTTGAACAAAGCTTGGGAGTTCCTCACGGGGTTGCACAGGGTGGTATGGTGGGGTTGGAACCAGTAGCAGGGAGGCAGGGATCAAAATAGATCGAGTAGAAGCTATAACCGTGAACCAATAACTCCCCATATCCTTCTCCCCTGAGCGCCTGGTGACCTCTGTGTTCCCTCTGTCTCTATGACTTTATCCGTTCTAGGTGGAATCAGTGATTGGAAGTAGAATCGTATAGTGTTTGTCCTTTTATGTCTGACATTTATTTCATTTAGCATAATGTCTTCAAGGTTCAACCCATGTTGCAGGGTGTATTGGAATTTTATTCCTTTGTAAGGCTGAATAATATTCCTTTGTGTGCATATACCACATTTCACTGAATAATGAATCCACTTTTTGAATTTGGTTTAGAGTTCATGCTTATGCTTAGTGGTCCTTTTACAGGGTAAATTTGTTTCACAAGAGATGTTATTAGATGTCAGCTGGAAGGAGTGGACAGAGGGAGATATATCTCTTCCAGGGGATCTTCCCGACCCAGGGATGGAACCCGCATCTCTTTCATCTCGGGCATTGGCAGGCAGGTTCTTTAACTCTAGTGCCACCTGAGAAACTCTTCACCCAGGGCAGTGTTTCTTAAACTAGGGTGAACCATCAACCCTGCCATAGTGGAAAAGAGGAGGAAAGCAGATATAGACCCCAGTGGATGCATTATTCAGGAGATCTTTAAGAAATTTCTGTCTGAATTCCAACGAGAGTAAAACCTTCCCAGAAACATATTCAGGATCATGCGGCATTACTGGAATTGCCATTTCTCATTTTTACTATCTTTTAGTATATCCATCTGTGTGATTCATATTAATTTATAATTCTTACAGTGCATAGCTCTTCAGGCTGGTGTGGCTCCCTTTGCTAGTAGCTGAGCTTCGAAAACCAGCTACTCAGCATTCACCTCTCAGCTTGGCTTTGTTATCTGTACAAGCATCTTTTGTGAGGGGAATCCTACCCCTGGTGATATTCCAAATTTAGGTCAGTCTCCAGAATGGGAAGGGACTACAGTATCATTATCTTTTTCCTTTAGACAATGCTAAAGACCTGCTGTAAAGATCTTTGCTCTCCAGCTCTTCCTTTTCATCAGAGGTACTGGTCATCACCTCATTCATTCCTTCACCCAACATGGACATGCTGTAATGAATCATATCAGAAGCTTGTTAATTATACTTACATGTATTTTTTTCCAGGACAGGAATCAAGGAATCTCCTTGGTAAACAAACAAAATACGAAGCAATGTATAACATGTGTTTTTTCTAAGTCTGAGTTTTCTCGCTGGTTTGCAAGCTCCCCCACCCCCAAGGGGAGAAGACTGTATCCTAACATCCCGATTCTATTCTGAGCCACCAGAGGGGCTTTGTGACTAATTGACGGGTTTCATCAAACATATCTTGTTCCATCTTGTGCCTCTAGATTCTGGCTGCCCAAGACTGTATCTGCAAACAGTCAGACATGAACTTGCTGCCAGTTCTCTCTTGCTGTGGACACTCCTTGGCGTTATTGTTACTCTCATTGTTATTATTAGTGGTGATGGTGGCTTAGTGTGGCATCATGGAGGCAGAGGGGTAAAGAGAAGCTGGCACAGTTTTGGCACAAAACACATTGCCTATCTGCTCCCTTAGAAAATGTATTTGGCCTTAAAAGAATGAAAATATGCACCTGTCATAGTTGCTGAGAAAATTAAATGAAATAGTTCAGTTCAGTCGCTCAGTTGTGTCTGACTCTTTGCAGCCCCATGAATCGCAGCACACCAGGCCTCCCTGTCCATCACCAACTCCCGGAGTTCACTCAGACTCACGCCCATCGAGTCCGTGATGCCATCCAGCCATCTCACCCTCTGTCGTCCCCTTCTTCTCCTGCCCCCAATCCCTCCCAGCATCAGAGTCTTTTCCAATGAGTCAACTCTTCGCATGAAATAATATATGTGTAAATAATGAGGTGAAAAAATTGCTGGCACAATAACTCAAAACAACAATTTCCTTCATTTGCCCTCAAGCTGATACCTGCCCCCCGCCTCCACCATCTTGGGTCTAGGGGAACTCTGAACACACCAAGAAGCAGAACTTTGAGGAAAAGGAGGAGAAAGGCCACTTTAGATTTTAGTAACAAAATTAGAACACAGAATTCACTGAGTGGGACTGTCTGTGGATGTCGGCAAGGGAAGAAATGCTATTCATGGGAGGTTTTAGGTTTTCTCTCCCCATCCTGCCATCTGTGAGTCCCAGGAAGCTCAAAAAAGCAAAGATAACAGTTATTAGGAGAAAATAAAGAGCCTCTGTATTTGTAAATGGCCGAATTGAATCTGTTCAGACCTGCCCTTACCTGTGAAGGCAGCGCACACCTGGCTAGCTCACAGTTGCCAGTGTCCAGTGTCCCTTCCAGCCTCCATATTTCCCATTACTTTACTGCCTTATCTAGCTAGTGACCCTTATGTTCATCTAACACAGAGAATATGTAGTCACAATGTGGATTGTAGAATGTGTGTGTCCCCGTTGGCCCACAGCCAGAAGTCCTCACCTTCCTCAAGAGAAGCCGGATGGCTGGGAATTTGGGGGTGCATTTCTGATAGTCACAATGGCTAGGGATGGCTACTGACATTATTAGGGATGCAGGACCTTCAGCAGAGGTCAGGAAAGCCCCCCGCCCAACCCTCCCCCACTGGAAGACCATCCTGCCCCAAGTGTGGCAGCAGGCCCTTTGAAAAACACTGCGTTTATGGTGTGGGAAGAATCCTCAGCTGCTTTATGACCCAGAGACTGTTTATGATTCAATCACAAAGGAGGACAAGTTTTCAAAGGAAGCAAGCGAGCCTCTGCCTTGACCAATGCATTACTTGGTGGTAACACTGGCTGCATCTTGGTGCCTGTTGTGAAATTGTAGAGCTGTTATATTCTGACCTACATGGGAGTGTTATTTCAGGTTTTAGGGCCCTGCTCTCACTGTTCTCTTAGTATAGAAAGGGGTGAAATAAGGGTCGTTACTGTTAGATTTTTTTTTTCCCCTAGACATTCTTTCATTGGGAAGACATTAGATAAAAATTGGGTAGGCTTTGTAGACAAGACATTTGGCCAGAAAAATAATCTTTAGCGTCACCGGACACACACACAGAGACAGCAAGCACAAAGAAACTTTGGAGGGCTCTTTTGATATGACATAGGGAACCCGACAGTGCCAGTAATGCCACAGGGCTCTATCTCGCACAGTGCTTTTGAAGGCATAGAAAGCAAATGACAATTCCAGCAGCAGCTAAGATATATTTTGCAGTGGCTGGAAAGAAACTGGCGTTCTTATAGGAGTCCAGGAAATTGTCTTTGAGCCTTTGAAGGCACACAGAAAGCTAATGACACCTCAGAGGAATAGCGCTCTCAGGTTTTAGATGCCACAGATGCCAGCGATGCTAAAGCCAGGGTATAAAACCTCTCTTATAGGGCCTTTAAGAATCCTCAGTGTGCTTTTATTAGCAGGCTGAGTGTGTATGTAGAAATGTTAATGGTCTGTGCAGCAAACTCAGCTTGTTTTTGCCAACTACAGAACTATAAAAGTTATCTGAAAGGACACTCGTTTTTTGTTCTTTTGTTCTCATTTGTTCCTTAAATAGTGATAGAGCACCTCTACGTGCTGGGGGCCATGGACACAAGGGTGAAGACAACATGGATTCGTTTCTCCAGAGGCTTGCCGTCTAATGTAGGAGAAACGTGTGTGTTAATATCTACAAGGGAAGGTGGAAGGTGATAACGAGGCAAAGAAAGCACAAATTAAATGGAAATGAAGCCACAGAAGAAATTACTTCTAGCTGATAGGATCAAAGAAAGTGACAGGGAAGAAAGAGTGGAAATGGTATTTAACTATTTTCAAGCACATGTAGGATTTGGGCAGGTAGCAATTAGCTTGCGGGGAGAAAGAAGAGGGTGTTGGTAAGGGAGGGTGTCCCAGCGGGCGCAAGAGCCCTGAAGAGGTTAAACAGGAGTGGTGTGAAAAGAGGGGCAGCTCAGGAGTAGAGGGGGTCCTGGCCTGGGTCCTGTGGACCATTCAGAAGAGCCTGTATTTGCTGTCATTAAAGAGTGATTTGGAGTCCTGGCCCTCACATTCTGATGTGCCGTGGAAATTCCTCGGTGTGTGTTAGTTGCTCAGTCATGTCTGACTCTGCAACTCCGTGGACTGTAGCCTGCCAGGCTCCTCTGTCCATGGCATTCCCCGGGCAAGGATGCTGGAGTGGGCTGCCATTTCCTTCTTCTTCCATCTCCAGGGGGATCTTCCCGACGCAGGGAACAAACCCGAGACTCCTGCATTGCAGGCAGATCCTTGACTGTCTGAGCCACCAGGGAAGCCCCAGATGGAGCTTGTTAAAAATTCCAGTGCCTGGGACCCCCTCTGTACGTCTCCATTTAGAAGATCCCACAGGTTCCATGGTCTCTGTGGCCGTGGCCAGCATGGACTCCACAGCCAGCTGCTGGAGTGTCTTGCTGTGGGTGTTTGTATATGTCACTGACGAGCTGGGACGCGACGCTGGAACACCGGAGCAGGAGGGAAACGGAAATTACTTTTCTAAGAAGTGCAATCCCCCAATCTCCTCTTCAGCAACTACAATAACATCTCATATTTTATTTAATTTTCTTTTAATGGAAAAACCAGTTATACTAAATGAAACCAAATGACTGGTAAAGAAGATCTGAATGATGTTTATAAGCCTTTTATATGATTTTTTATTGAGGTTTTTGGTCTCCTAATTGATGAATAAAGGGAAGATGGGGAAGACGGGCATGTGTTATGTTCTGTCAGGGTTCAGAGAGAGTGAAATTATTCCCACCCTGCCAATAAAATTCTCCAGGTTGATTGCTGTTTTTAATTTATCCGAGCAGTGGTTTTCAGTGAAGTGACACTGGTCCTGATTGTTGTATAAATAGACAGTGTTAGCTGAGGAAGTAAAGTCCTCTCCTCAACGAAACCTGGGTTTTCTGCTTTATCTGACAGTGGTGACCGGCGATGCACCGCGGCAGTCCTCCCAGGCCACTGTCCGGGTTTGTCAGCAGGCTCCCTCCCTGTGGGGTCCTTGGCCCTAGTTGAGCCTCCCACCCCACCCCTAAGCCTAGGATATGGTGTGTGTTGCATAACCCGCCTGAATATGAAGAGCGTTCTGACCATCAGTAAGCCCCACATTCGTGTCCGAAGCACCGAGGGCTGCTGTTCCAACAGCTTGACTTAGAAGTTCCCTGCTGCCCCGCCTGGTCCAGCCCTCCCGGCCCTGACACTTCTCTGTGCATTGAAAGGCCCCCCCTCCCCACAGTCCCGTGAGTGTGTAAATGCAGTAAGCACACTAGTTCTTTACTGAGTGCCTGTTTTTCTGAGACTGAGCTCGGATCAGAAAGGTTAACTGGCTTCCCTGAGCTCAGGAAGTCAGCAGGTGGCGGAGTCAGTCCACTCAGATGTGTCTTCAGACTTTTCCATCTGGATGGATCCCTCTTAGAGGAACAAGGTCTTGGCCATTTACTGTCTGCCACATGGGCGAGAATGCTAGAAGTCTCCATACCAGGCCTGGCCTCACACACATTGTAGCGTGGTCTGGTCTTAAGCAAAGCCAGGCTGGCTGTGATGTTCTGGGAAGATGTGCCTAGTCCCTGGTCCTCATCAGCCAGGCCTACATGTTGAATCCTGTTTTTCACGAACTGTGCAGGAAGGCAGTGAGGCTGGTTGGAAGGGAGGGAGTTTCTGGGGATGGACTGAACACCAGCTGCCGGGGGCTAAGTGCTATACATTTCGTTCCGGCTCAGTGTGGCCTCAGACCACGCAGTGAGGTTCTTAGTATAGATGTGTTTTAGAAACGAGCCCAGGCACTGGGACTGCCCGCTCAGGGAGGCTCTGGGTCCACAGCCAGGCCCTGCTCTGCTTGTGTCGACACTTGAGTGCCAAGGTCCTAGCCATGGGCATGACCGGGTCCTGGGGTTCTCCCCTCTGACTTTCAGAAAAGATGTGTTAAAGACACACCGTGCTAGGGTCAGCTAGCCCAGGTTCATACCTGGGCTTCACTGTGTACTAACCAGTCAGCCTTGAGCCTAGCCAGACCTTTGTTTTATTGTCCCTGAAGGAGGAAAAAAAAAAAGATACCTAAGTTACAGGATCTTATTAGGCTTCAGTGAGAAAATTGATGCAAAGTAGGAAGCAGTCTGGCACATGGTGAGTGCGCGGGAAGTGGTGGTGACTGTTGTCACTGTGATTCCTCGAGGCTGCGAATACCTATCCTCTCCCATGAGTCCAGCTCCTGGGATTCCGTCTGAAAAGCGCGCATGTGATGGTAAATTATAAAATGTCTTTTCGACGCCATCCGGTTGCCCACATTCACTCCTCCCCTCTCTCTACCTTCCCATTGTTCCGTTACAGGTGCGCTTCGCAGACGCCCAGGTGCAAATCTGTTACCCGACACGGGATCCAGAACTAGAGGAGCTTACCACATCCTGGTGGTCACCAGTTAGACAACCCAACACAGCACTTTGAAGTTTTCAGTGGCGAGCTCCTGTGTAGTCAGCATTCAAACTGGAGATAAATTAGTTTCATGCCCACCTAGTTGGTACAAAAAGGGAACTAAAAAAATTTTTATACAGTTCTGAAAGATTACTGGCCATTTACAGTTATTACGTATATCGGCCATGGTCCCCGCATTGTATACTACATCCTCGGGCCTGTCTTACACCCAGTGGTTGGCACCTCAGTCCCCCAGCCCTGGACAGACCTCCCCTCCCCACTGGTAACCACTAGTTGGCTCTGTGAGCCCGCTTCTCTCGAAAAGGGAACTTTATCTGCCACCCTTGCTCTCAAGTACAGGCGACAGAGTGACACAGCTGTCTGTGTCACACACTCCAAGGGCTTGTTCTGGCTCAAGGACCCTTTTCTAAGAGGCTCCGTTTTGAGCACAATCTCTGGTCCAAATTTACCCGGTGGCCCACGGCCATTTCCCGGACAGTGGGTCCGAGCTCTGAAGCCGGTGGTCCAGAAACAGCCCGCTGTTTCAGAGAGAAGTGTTGAGAAGCATAGGCTTTTCCCGCGACATAAGAGAGCTGCAAAACCAAGTGCTTGGTTGAAATATGTCTGTGATGAACCTGCTTTAACTTTTGTTTAAAAATGTCATTACATGTTCTGCTCAAATGTTTTACAAGCTGTGTTCTGACTACAATGGAGGGTTTCTAAGAAATCAATTCCCAAGAACTCTTGGTGGAATATTCTGTATCCAGGGCTATAAAAGTTAGAGCTGTTGCCAAGGAAACCAGCGGAGGAATTTAAATGTGTAAATCTCGCTATTATATTTAAATTTCATGGAACATCTGACCCAAGCTTTACTTTGAGGTGCAGAGGAAAACAAAGTAGAAATTAGAACAAAGACTCATGAGATGAGCACCGTCGTTTAAAAAAAAAAAAAACTGTCTGCCGTTAGTGTTTATATTCTACTCTTTGAGTAAGCAATTCTGGTTTTCTTCTTACAAAGGTCCTAGGTACACTGTACCTGCAGAGGCACCCTGCCTTTCAGGCTAAGTCCTCGGTGAAGGGAGTTTCCATCGCTGGGGGTGGCTTACCCTCAGAGAAAGGCACAGTGATGAGGAAGAAGTAGTTCTCCTGTGTTTTGACCATTGACGCCAAAATTGCTAGAGTGACAGAAGAAATTCCACCGTTCACTTGATGTGATTTTTTTTTTTTTTTTGGCCAGTTCCATTCTACCTAAAATGCTTTTTTGGACTCTTAAAATACAGGAGAGAAAGAAGTAATTTTCTTGTGCTGAAAAATGATCAGAGCCTTTCCAGGGAGTAGGAGACACAGGAAGTGCAGGTTTGATCCCTGGGTCGGGAAGATCCCTTGGCAGAGGGCAGGGCAACCCACTCTAGTATTCTTGCCTGGAGAATTCCATGGACAAGCAGCCTGGCAGGCTACAGTCCATAGGGCCACAGAGTCAGACACAACGGAGCAGCTCAGCAGCAGCAGCAATGCTAATGATTACATTAGTAATATCGAGATATGACTTGTGCTGAGTATCATCCGGTTGACCCTGGGGTAGCTCAGGGCTCGGGTTCAGACCCCTGAGCAATTGACTGTCCATGTATTATCGTACGGTCAGTACTCCATACCTGCAGTTCCACGTCTGTGAAATCAACCAAACAACCACGGAACGTGTAGTACTGTAGTTCTATTTGTGGAAAAAGTCCTTGTAATGACTCAGTGACTTCACTTTGACTTCTCACTTTCATGCATTGGAGAAGGAAATGGCAACCCACTCCAGTGTTCTTGCCTGGAGAATCCCAGGGACGGCAGAGCCTGGTGGGCTGGCCATCTCTGGGGTCGCACAGAGTCGGATACGACTCAAGTGATTTAGCAGCAGCGGCAGCAGCACAATGCAAACCTGTGCTGCTCACTGTATTAGGAATTTAGTATGCATTATTGCACTTAAATGTATACTGTGGTAAGACAGAGGTGTGGTTCATTGCCCCAAGCACGTAAAATGCACAGCAGCTGAATAGGAGATGACAGCAATGTTCTCAGCATC
This sequence comes from Neotragus moschatus, assembly GCA_006410615.1. Lineage (NCBI taxonomy): Eukaryota > Metazoa > Chordata > Mammalia > Artiodactyla > Bovidae > Neotragus > Neotragus moschatus. The sequence goes on along the minus strand of SJYA01001210.1, from coordinate 1,731,823 downwards.
AACGTGTGCCTCTATGCTAAAAATATTTAGAGTGAACCATATGAAAATTGCTATTTTATGAGCAGAAAGAGTCAAATATGGGCAGCTTCATGTGGTTCCACACAGCATGGGTTTGTGTTTGTGTATCCCCACCTGGCAGACACAGATCTCGAATTTCCTTGGGGATATATCTGACGTTTCACAGGCATGAAAACATGTGGAATTTCCTACAAATGTACAACTAGCCCCACAGGAAAGAAAAACTGTTAAAGGTTCTCTCTAATAATCACAGATCTGAAGACCCAGAAGGCTCCCAGGGCTTGTGTGGTGGGCCGGCCTGGTTTAGAGAAGCGGGTCCCCGGGAGGTGAGGAGACGTGCCCGTCCACTCTCATGGGTGCACTGGGACTGAGTGTGAGGCAGGGACACAAGCCTGTGCTCCGTCTGTAACACCTGCTTGGCCTTCCACCGTTGACTGTCGATTACAGGGCATCAGAGGTAACGTTGCAGATGACGTCTCCGACTTAGATGTCAGCTCCCTGTGATTGGCCGTACCTGGCACAGAGTTCTCCGTGGTAGGTGGTCCTGTAGTGCTGAGACAGGGATGGGAAGGGAGGTCATCGTCCTGTGTGGAGGTGAAGGAGGGTGTCAGCCGATGGTTAGGGAAGGAGGGGACAGCCAACTCGGAGCAGAGCCCTTCTAGGGGATCAGTGAGATGGACCGTGTGCAAATAAGTCACTCATGATGATGCATGTTGGCCCGAGAGGAAATCCACTTCCATTTCAAGTCCCTGTTAAATACTGAGGGTATATGCTTAACCAACAAGACGCCTCTTATTCACTATGATTTCGAGTGGCTCAGGAACTCATCAGTGGTGGCTTCTTCATTGTGACCCCAGCTACAGGAAATAGCATTTCTGCCTCTATTTCTCATTTTTATCAAAAAGTTTATTTTTAAAAGATTGGTTTTCTGTATTTGTGTATAAAGAAATTGTTTTATGGTTTTGTTTAATTTGGGGGGCTTCCCTGGTGGCTCCTCGGCTCCAGAATCACTGCAGAGGTTGACTGCAGCCATGAAATTAAAATATACTTGCTCCTTGAAAGAAAAGCTATGACCAACGTAGACAGCATATTAAAAAGCAGAGACATTACTTTGCCAACAAAGGTCTGTCTAGTCAAATCTATGGTTTTTCTAGTAGTTGTGTGTGGATGTGAGAGTTGGACCATAAAGAAAGCTAAGCACCAAAGAATTGATGCTTTTGAACTGTGGTGTTGGAGACAACTTTTGAGAGTCCCTTGGACTGCAAAGAGATCCAACTAGTCAATCCTACAGGAAATCCTAAAGGAAATCAGTCCTGAATATTCATCGGAAGGACTGAAGCTGAAGCTGAAGCTTCAATACTTTGGCCACCTGATGCGAAGAACTGACTCATTGGAAAAGTCCCTGATGCTGGTAAAGGTACTTGAAGGCAGGAGGAGAAGGGGATGACAGAGGATGAGTTGGTTGGATGGCATCACCGACTCAATGGACGTGAGTTTGAGCAAGCTCTGGAGTGGGGTGGTAGACAGGAAGGCCTGGCATGCTGCAGTCCATGGGATTGCAAAGAGTCAGACAGGACTGAGTGACTGAACTGAACTGAACTTAGGAAATAAATTCAGTAAAACTGATCTCATCATAAATGAGTTAAGCCATTAGAGCGAACTGACCATCAGCTTAATAGGAAATCATTCGTGTAATGCTGGAGCTAACAATAACAGTTAATGCAGTGGTCTTCAGTCTTTTTTAAAGTGGGAAGGATATCCCTAGTGGCTCAGTGGCAAAGAATCCACCTGCAATGCAGGAGATGCAATGTTTGATCCCTGGGTTGGGGAGATCCTCTGGAGAAGGAAATGGCAACCCACTCCAGTATTCTTGCCTGGAAAATCCCAGGCAAGATAGGCAGAGGAGCCTGGCAGGCTGCAGTCCATGGGATCACAGAGACTCAGACACAACTGAAGCGAGTGAGCACAGAATGCAGCGCAGCATGACGTGGGAAAGCCCTTTCTCAGTGGAAATCTTGAAACCCTGGGCTTAAAACAGACAGAGCTGGGCGGTGGTCGGGGAGGTGGAAGGAGCCCAGAGTCTGGGCAGTGGAGCCTGCCCTGCACCTCTCCTCTCCAGCTGGTCTCCTTCTCAGAACCTTGAAAACCGTTATGCTAAGGCACACGTTACCTACATACAGTAATCCTTTAAGTGTGCACAAGTGTGGTCATTTTCCAGGCATGTTTTTATACATCACTTTATATGACTCTGGAGAATAGACAGCAAAGTCAGCCTTACCCCATTGTCCTTATTTTTCATCAGGGGAAATTGAGGATCAGGGAGGTGAGTAACAGATCAGTGCTGCACACCTAATATGTCAAGCAGCAGGGTTTGGAATGTAGTTCTTCTGACTCTCAGTTTAGGGTTCACTTCACTGAATCATAGGGTTGTCTATGGATGAAGTAAAAATCCAGGCTTCTTTGAGCCGGTGAACCTCCTTCGAGAATGTTTTGTTTTGTTCTTGTTGTCGTTCGGTTGCTCAGCTGTATCCAACTCCTTGCGACCCCACGGACTGCAGCATGCCAGGCTGCCCTGTCCTTCACTGTCTCCGGGAGTTTGCTTAATCTCTTGTTTTATTCTGTGGTGGGTGGTCAACAGAGGATGTTCAGGCTGGGGCAACTGGACTACAGGGCTTCTCATTGTAGGTAGAAGGAAAGATTTTAGAAATGGACCTCGCTTTTAGAGTTCATTCACTGACATGGCCTGATTTCGTAAATGCACAAGATGCTTGGTAACGAGGGGCTTGAGGCCCGAAGGCTCTGGAGCTTCAGAACAGGGTGTGAAAGTCACAGCGAAGGGGAGGAGAGAAGATAGCTAGGCTGACACTTCGGTAGCTTCAGAGATGAGCATTCCTGGCTGAGGGAACACATGCAGCCCACCAATATTCAAAATACAGCCTTTGTTCCTTTCTTTCAGGATAAAATTTAAAGGTGCTTTCGTGTTTCTACTTCTCAAATATGTCAATTTTTTCAATGACAGCCTTTCATTCAATATAGTAGGTAATCTGAATTGTAAGAATATTGTATAGTTCCCCCTGGGACTAAATTAAGCTATTTGCATCTTGAATGGAATAAAAGGCTCCAAAAACATTTTCCCCTCCTGAATCATTCTTGGAAAAAAAAAGAGTTTGCTCGCCCCTGATCTATTTCATAATATTATCTGGGTAAAAGCCACTTTGCAGAAAACACACGCACCCGAATGCAACGATGCTAGCGTAGAATTCAGCCCAAAGGGTGGAAAATTTAGTGAGAGAGGTTTTGGTTCAACTGATAGCAGCAGCAGCAAAGTCGCAGCAGCAGAGCTAGTTGCCAGGAATGGGTGGGCTTGTGGTCCCATCTCCCCATCCCTGGAGACATGCCCTGCCAGCTCCGCATCAGTGATCCATTAGACCGCTCGGGTCTTTTGAGGTCCAAGATTCTACTGTTTTATTATTTGATTGCACTTTTCACTTCAGAGGGCTTCCCCAGTGGCTCAGCAGATAAAGAATCCGCCTGCAGTGCTGGAGATGTGGGTTCGACCCTGGGTCGGGAAGAGCCCCTGGAGGAGGAAATGGCAACCCACTGTAGTACTCTTGCCTGGGAAATCCCATGGACAGAGGAGCCTGGTGGGCTACAGTCCGTGGGGATCGGACTGAACACTCACATCACTTCAGAATGAGTGCTTTGACTTTCTTGCATGTGAGTAGATGGTACTGAAGAATACTTAGGCTTGAGTTTCTTATGTTTCATTAATTTCTCACTTTTGAAATTTTTATCAAAAAGCATCTGAGAACATTATGATGTTAATTGGACCAGGTTTGCTAATATATTTTAAGAGCATATATATAATCTGTGAGTTAAAAAAAAAAGTCACCTGAATATTGGATGATAAAACAATAGCCTACATACTTTTTCTTTTAAAAATACTATTTTTACAAGTCTTGGAATGACAGTGGTTTTGACAAATGTGTCCTCATAGTAGGTTAGTAGAGAGGGGGTGCTGAAAGTTGTGTAAATTTCCCGTATTTTCTATTATTTGCATAAGTTTTCAAAGATTTTCTATTTTTATTTTTGATCCATTTTCAGATTTCAGGTATTTTCCCCAAATGCTTAGTTTTACCTTTCTTTATCACTATTAGTCCTTAATGGTCTGTAATAAATTCATTTTTTCAGTGTAATAAGGGCACAATATTGTAAACAACAATAAAAAGAACAACAAGAAGCCTCTAAATGAACTCATTTGTAATGCATATAATTTTTCAATTTATCTGTTTTATACTTTGAATTTTCTTGCAGCAGAGATAGCACTTTTTCTACCTTAAGTCACTGATTCATGGGAAGAATGAATCAAGCTCTACTAAGTAAAGAGAAACTTAATTTCTTTAAGAGAGAAATGCTTTCTACTTCTCTGCCTTAAAAAATAAGAGCAGGAAACATAAAACTCCATTTTAATAAATGCTAGAGATAAAAATTAAGAGAGATTGAGGATGAAAATAGGAAAGAGATCATAGAAACACAGACGCACACATACACATACACACACACACACACAAACACACAAAGGTAAAAAGACCTAGAGTGAGAACTGGACACAAAATGGAACAGACACTGGAAGATGAGTGTCCAGGGACCTCTGCAAGGCTGGCAGCCTGGCAGCTCTCATGGAGGCCAGTCAGGCAGCGATAGCACATAACGTCATGGTTTAGTCACTAAGTCGCGTCTGCCTCTTTGCCACCCCGTGGACTATAACCTGCCAGGCTCCTCTGCCCATGGGATTTTCCCAGCAAGAATACTGGAGTGGGTTGCCACTTCCTCCTCCGGGGGATCTCCGCGACCCGGGGATGGAACCCACGTGGCGTGTTTCTCCTGCATTGCACGTGGGTTCTTTACCACTGAGTCACGTCATGAGAGGTGGGCACATGTGGGAACTGTGGCGTGCCTGTCCTGGCTGAAGACACTCAAATCCAAAAAAAACCCCAACACACTAGGAAATCCTTCTATTATCTGCTGGCCAGCAAGTTAGACCCCTGGCTTATGAACACCCACAGAAATGAGAGCTAACATTTACTGAGGGCCTACTCCGTGCCAGGCTGTGTTCCGTGTGCCTTACTTTTAATAACCATAGTCTTCCTAACATCCTTGGAGGCATGTGTTACTGCCGTTATTCCCATTTCACTGGTGAGGAAACTGAGGCACCAAGAGGTTATGGGACCTTCATAACTGGTCCTCGGAGGAGCTAAAGTTTGAACCCAAGGAGTTGGGCTGCAGAAAGGGCTTTGTGCACAAAGGAAACTCCACACAGAGACTGGCATTGACACATAGGCCCAGCCATCAGCCCTGTCCCTTCTCCTGCCTCATAGACATGTAGACTTGAAAATGGCAGAGACAGAGAAGGCACCTTGGAGAGCACTCAGGAATCTTTGAGCTAGGCTCTCATGGGATAACCTCCCAAGCTTCTGACTTTTGCTGTGTGCATAATTTGTATCATGTTTGTTGTATCGTAATTAAAAACACTTTATTGCTTAAAAATGCCAACTTAAAGCGACCAGCACTGTTGTCTACCTACTAAAGGTGTGTAAATAAATGGGGCCAGGATAAAGGAGTCACTCCCAGCAAATGCCTTCTTTTTAAATGAAAAAAAAAAAAAAAAAAGCGTGTTTTATTTGTTTGCCTGTTTTGATGTGGTAGAAACTTAAAGTGACTGAATTTGTTCGAGGCAATAAAAACTTGGCACCATTTTTTTTTTGGTGGATGAAGATGGCATTCTAGAAGGATTATCAGGCTGTGTTGTGTCCCGCATGTGGTACACACTCAGTAAGTGTTAAGTGTTCAAATCACAGTGTGAAGCAGTTCTTTGACAACAGACACCATTGCTATTTTCAGGATGTACATGCATGTGTGCCTGTGTGCTGTGACCCCATGGACTGTAGCCCGGCAGGCTACAGTCTCTGTCCATGAAATTTTCCAGGCAAGAACACTGGAGTGGGTTGCCATTTCCTTCTCCAGTATTTATGTGCAGTATTTACTAATTATGGCAGAAATTTCTTGAGTTAAGCAAGGTAGGTGTTGTTATTCCCATTTTACAGATGAGGAAACCAAGACCCTTGGGGCCAAGGGACTTGACCAGAGCTCACAGGTGGCAAGTGATAAATCAGGAACCCGAGGGCTCTGCCTCTAAATCCATGTTCTTTCCCGAGACCCCACTACCCTTCCATGATTTAAATTGAAAGCCATGGATAAATCTCAAGGAAAATGTGTTTTATTCTAGAGTTGCAACATTTCTGAAAAATGTGAAGCTCTGATTTTTTACCCTCATCTCGAAAAGAGGAATATTAAATGTCTGCAGTGTTTAAATGTCCATGACCCCTTTTCAGCCTTTAACCCCTTTTAAGAGGATGTTTGTGAGGATGATTTCTCTGTTTACTTTTAATGTCTCATTTTTTTTATTCCTCTGCAATTGAAAGAGAGCATCGAGTATGATATTTTAATGCTGAAGATTTTTTTCCAAGGCTGTTCGATAAAATCTGTTTTATCAAAGGTTCACCACCAAAGGCAATTGCAGTAATAGCCACAAGGATTTTAAAGAGATAGGGACCCATGCAGATTTTTCTGTCGCACAATTCTGAAATAATTTCGAGTAGCTTTTGGAAAGTACCATTATTTTAAAACTCTGTTCTTATTTTTCAAAATCTTAATGGAGAGACTTCCCTGGCAGTCCAGTGGTTTAAGACCCTACCTTCCAATGCAGGTGGTGCAGATTCAGTCCCCAGTCGGGGATCCCACAAAACTTGGGGCTCCAAACCCCAAACATAAAACAGAAGCAGTATTGGAACAAATTCAGTAAAGATTTGAAAAACGGTCCATGTCAAAAAAAAAAAAACTTAAAAAAGAAAACTTAACTGAAAATTAAGCACCATGGGGACAAAGGAAGTATCTTCTTTCCCAACCCCCCTCTGCTCCTGTATTTCTTCATCTCCCTGTAAATTCAGAGAACTTTGTTATTTGGAGCGAGAGGTGAGCATTGTACTGGGACAGGCTTCAACTCCTCCCTCTCCTTAAATCAAAGAATTAAGCATTGTTTTCTCAAAAGAATGATATGAAAGGAAGACTCCCTTTGCCGTAATTTTGTTTTGTCCTCTTCTTTCAGGAGAGAGAGGGGCTGAAACGTGCTGGATTTTTTGGCTATATCTCCTGCGCGTACATATTTATCTCTCATATTATCCGAGACCAGCTGAAGAGGGAGTGTCTAGAAAGAAAGAGAGGAAAGCTAATGCATGTTGAAAGTAAGATGCTTGCATCTTAATTTTAAGAGAACACAGAAGGCCAAATGCTTTCAGAAAAGGGCCCCTTCATGGAGTAATTTGCCTGGTATGGCATCACAGTTTGTTGTATAATTTCAGCCCTGTTACTATGGAAACCTGCTTTAGTGTAGCAGTGACTGTTAATCAGGATTTGTCGTTATTCCCCTTTCATCACAAGGCTCTATATCCTTATGGATTAAATCACAGTTCTCATTGACAATGGCATAGATCAAACATTATTGCCACACATAAAACCTGGGGCTGCTCCCTGTCATTTCCTCCCATCACTAGGAGCCACACATGCCAGCTGAAGTCTTAACTTTTACAAGGAAATCAAGGCTCAGCTCGTCTGCTGTCTGCCTTCATGACAGAATGCTGGGGAGCTGAGGAAGAGGGCCACTTCCACATAAACCCACCCTGTAACCACGGGAAAGGCGAGCATCGTCTCATGTCTTCCCAAACTTGCATCTGTGGGTGCAGGTCTGGGCAAGAAGTTCTTTCAGGGCAACCACTGACTTCTTCAGTCCTGTTCCTGGGTTTGCACTTCGTCAGGCACATCCCTGAACTCTAAGGAGCAGCACGCTTGCCATTTCCTTGCAGTGGGCTGGAGTTCTAGCTGCGGCCTTGCCCTAGGAAGACTGTCAGGGCGGGGACCCCAGTTCAGTGGTCCACCCCAGAGAGCCTCGTGGGGCTGCCGAGTGCCCTCTGCCCTTCCCATTTTGGAGAGTTGGATGAGGACCTTGTCTGGATGCGGATATTCACAGCCCCAGAGTACCGGACTTGGGAGCGCTAGATGGCCCCCGCCTCTGGGAAAGCCAGCTTGCAGGAATACGGGAATGACAGAGCCTGAACCAGCCCTTGTTCTGGTTTCAGGGCCCTCAGCAGCCTCCATGTGCCTTCTGATTGCTAGCTGATTTGTTTGAGAGCAAGAATCTTTCAACTCTGCTGGTTCCCATGCAGCTTCCGGATCCAGTCTGCCAGGGTTCCATTTCTAACCCTCCCACTTACTAGCTGTGTGGTCTTGGCAAGCTGTTTTAACCTCTCTGAACTTCCTGTGTAAAATGAGGTTAATAATAGCACCTACGCCATGGTCATGAGGAATAAATAAGCCAGTGTTTTTAAGATGCTCTCACTCGCGACTGGCACCTCACGAGTGCTGAATAGGTGTTTGTTTGCGCATAAATAGAAAAGAAACATCATGCTTACGTGTATTCAAAATCTATTCCAGATCAGATTATCCAGATATTGGTAAGGTGTGGAAAACAGCGCTCCCCTCCCCCCTGCACTCATCCGCTCCTCTTCCCGCGCCCCTGCTTTCTCTCCTTCATCTCTGCAATGTGCCCAGCCCCCTAGTATAATTCTGATTGGCTAAATTAATTCTGTAGCATCCTGCTGTGAATAATTATGTTGATCCAGTGTGTATTCTGATGCCTTTTTTTTTTTTTNTTCCCTGGCAGTCCAGTGGTTTAAGACCCTACCTTCCAATGCAGGTGGTGCAGATTCAGTCCCCAGTCGGGGATCCCACAAAACTTGGGGCTCCAAACCCCAAACATAAAACAGAAGCAGTATTGGAACAAATTCAGTAAAGATTTGAAAAACGGTCCATGTCAAAAAAAAAAAAACTTAAAAAAGAAAACTTAACTGAAAATTAAGCACCATGGGGACAAAGGAAGTATCTTCTTTCCCAACCCCCCTCTGCTCCTGTATTTCTTCATCTCCCTGTAAATTCAGAGAACTTTGTTATTTGGAGCGAGAGGTGAGCATTGTACTGGGACAGGCTTCAACTCCTCCCTCTCCTTAAATCAAAGAATTAAGCATTGTTTTCTCAAAAGAATGATATGAAAGGAAGACTCCCTTTGCCGTAATTTTGTTTTGTCCTCTTCTTTCAGGAGAGAGAGGGGCTGAAACGTGCTGGATTTTTTGGCTATATCTCCTGCGCGTACATATTTATCTCTCATATTATCCGAGACCAGCTGAAGAGGGAGTGTCTAGAAAGAAAGAGAGGAAAGCTAATGCATGTTGAAAGTAAGATGCTTGCATCTTAATTTTAAGAGAACACAGAAGGCCAAATGCTTTCAGAAAAGGGCCCCTTCATGGAGTAATTTGCCTGGTATGGCATCACAGTTTGTTGTATAATTTCAGCCCTGTTACTATGGAAACCTGCTTTAGTGTAGCAGTGACTGTTAATCAGGATTTGTCGTTATTCCCCTTTCATCACAAGGCTCTATATCCTTATGGATTAAATCACAGTTCTCATTGACAATGGCATAGATCAAACATTATTGCCACACATAAAACCTGGGGCTGCTCCCTGTCATTTCCTCCCATCACTAGGAGCCACACATGCCAGCTGAAGTCTTAACTTTTACAAGGAAATCAAGGCTCAGCTCGTCTGCTGTCTGCCTTCATGACAGAATGCTGGGGAGCTGAGGAAGAGGGCCACTTCCACATAAACCCACCCTGTAACCACGGGAAAGGCGAGCATCGTCTCATGTCTTCCCAAACTTGCATCTGTGGGTGCAGGTCTGGGCAAGAAGTTCTTTCAGGGCAACCACTGACTTCTTCAGTCCTGTTCCTGGGTTTGCACTTCGTCAGGCACATCCCTGAACTCTAAGGAGCAGCACGCTTGCCATTTCCTTGCAGTGGGCTGGAGTTCTAGCTGCGGCCTTGCCCTAGGAAGACTGTCAGGGCGGGGACCCCAGTTCAGTGGTCCACCCCAGAGAGCCTCGTGGGGCTGCCGAGTGCCCTCTGCCCTTCCCATTTTGGAGAGTTGGATGAGGACCTTGTCTGGATGCGGATATTCACAGCCCCAGAGTACCGGACTTGGGAGCGCTAGATGGCCCCCGCCTCTGGGAAAGCCAGCTTGCAGGAATACGGGAATGACAGAGCCTGAACCAGCCCTTGTTCTGGTTTCAGGGCCCTCAGCAGCCTCCATGTGCCTTCTGATTGCTAGCTGATTTGTTTGAGAGCAAGAATCTTTCAACTCTGCTGGTTCCCATGCAGCTTCCGGATCCAGTCTGCCAGGGTTCCATTTCTAACCCTCCCACTTACTAGCTGTGTGGTCTTGGCAAGCTGTTTTAACCTCTCTGAACTTCCTGTGTAAAATGAGGTTAATAATAGCACCTACGCCATGGTCATGAGGAATAAATAAGCCAGTGTTTTTAAGATGCTCTCACTCGCGACTGGCACCTCACGAGTGCTGAATAGGTGTTTGTTTGCGCATAAATAGAAAAGAAACATCATGCTTACGTGTATTCAAAATCTATTCCAGATCAGATTATCCAGATATTGGTAAGGTGTGGAAAACAGCGCTCCCCTCCCCCCTGCACTCATCCGCTCCTCTTCCCGCGCCCCTGCTTTCTCTCCTTCATCTCTGCAATGTGCCCAGCCCCCTAGTATAATTCTGATTGGCTAAATTAATTCTGTAGCATCCTGCTGTGAATAATTATGTTGATCCAGTGTGTATTCTGATGCCTTTTTTTTTTTTTTCCCTTAGCCTAAATTATAATGTGACAATTGCGGCTCACAGCTGGCTCATCAGAGGTGGGCAGTTTGGGAATTGGCGCATCTGAATACGCTTCTCTGTTAACCCTCTGCCTTGATTGCTTAAGACAAGACATATGTAAACCCCATGATTATTGCCATTTGTTTGGACTTTGCAAAGACTCTGCCTTCAAACATAAAGCTGCCGGGTTTGTTTTGGGGGAGGGGGGCCTGGAGACCTCCCTTCCCCTCTTACCCTCCCCCCCTCCCTTTCAGACAATAAATAGCTGTCAGGCTTATGTCAAGGATGAAATTATAGGTGCACATGAGGCCTTGATTACATTGTTTTGGAGAGATTGCTATTAGCATACTGAAATGAAGTCTAATTTTTCACTGACGGAGCTGAGTCAAAACTCCAGTGACAGAAGCCTGGCAGACAGTGTGAGGGAAAAAGGGTCCCGTCTGAGCCCCTTGTTTCACATGGGGGTGGCGGCAGGGGTTGGGGGGAGTGGCGCTTCTCCTTACCGTACCAGGCAATAAACACAAAATAGTTGATACGAAACATATCTCATTGGAAAAGAAAGGCTGGCTGATCAAGGATGAAATAAGATGCTGGGGTTGGATAAGGTCCTCTGTGAAGTTACCCTGTGTGATTTTCAAGCGTATTTAATCCATGTTAAGGCAGAGTTGAGATGTGCAAGCCAGCCCGCGTTTTAGCTGAGGAATGCACTGTCTTGATTTTTCGCTTTGCTTGCTGCCCACATGATTCATCTCCTCCTGCCACTTTCCCCGTGCACGCATCCTCTGAACACGAATGCTTCTGATTCGCCTATCTGCAGGGCGAGTGTCCGGGCGGTACTTCTGCTGTTTATCCATTCTGATGATGGGAACACGCAGCTGGCTCCCTTTCAAAACCCTTTATGTAAAGAAAAGTTCTTTGCATGTGGTTTCCTTGACTTCTTCGAAGGACTGGGGCCTCATCAGAGGATAGATTAATACTTACGTGTGTTTCAGGATCACTGTCCCTGGTCACTGTGGTGCAGATTTAAGAATCACACGCACATACGCTGAGTGGTTGTGCGTGCATATACCTGAGCATATGTGTGTGTGCGTAGAAAGATTTTGGCATTGTAAGGAACTAGAAAGGCTGTTCCATACCACTGTTTCATTATTACTTTTATTAAAGGGAAAGAACTGGACATTTAGTGTGGATAAGAGAGAGAAGAGCGTGTTCTTCAGTTTGAAACCTTGTGACAGTGGAGAAAATGAGTGGACAGACCATATTTTTATTTATTTGGAATATATATTTTAAGTACCTGTCAAGTGCAAGACACTGCACTGTAATTATTCCTGTGGGGCTTCAGAGGTGGATTAGAAATGGTTCCTGCGGTTGCAGAACGTGTGGTCTACACAGGAAGAGCGCGCTTTGCCCACCAAATTCTGGTGGGGCCAAGGATAGTGCGGCTGGAGGCGAGAAACGGGGGTTTACTTTGCTACTTGCTCTCTGCTGCTGCTGCTTCTGCTTCTGCTGAGTCGCTTCAGTCGTGTCCGACTCTGTGCGACCCCGTGGACTGCAGCCCACCAGGCTCCTCCGTCCATGGGATTCTCCAGGCAGGAACACTGGAGTGGAGTGCCATTGCCTTCTCCGTCTTGCTCTCTAGGCGATGCCAAAGTAATGGAGAAAGAGGGGAATCACTGAAGGTTTAATAGGGGAGGTTGTATTAGAAGTGCAAGAGGGAATTTTATGCAGAGAAATGGAATAAAAATCTCCCAAGCAGAATGAAACCTGTAAACTGGTGACAGATCTGGTTTGGCTGGAGGTCCCCACCCTGGTTATGCTTGTGCGTTCCTGGAGAACTAGTAATCATGCCTGAACATGGATGGGCCTGGAGATGATCATACTAAATGAAACATACTAAGATTATATACATAAGACAGAGATGAATGCCATGTGATATCACTTATATGGGGAATCTAAAATCTGATACAAATGAACTTATTTATGACACAGAAATAGACTCACAGACATAGAGACATTTAGGGTTATAGAACAGGAAAGGAAAGGCGGGGCAGGGAAAAACTGGGAATTTGGGATGAACAGATACACACTACTATATATAAAACAGACAACTAGAACCTACTGTATAGCACAGGGAATCCTATTTAATGTCTTGTAATAACCTGTAATGGGCATCCCGGGTGGCACTATTGGTAAAGAACCTGCCTGCCAATGCAGGTAGACTTAAGAGACACAGATTTGATCCCTGGGTTGGGAAGATCCCCTGGAAGAGGGCATGGCAGGTCCTCAGGTGACTGTGTGACATCAGGTCCCCCTGCCGCTACCGCTCAGGGTGGACTGAGGAGCCACAGGGGTGCTGGCTGGAAGGCTGGGTGGGCTTCATCTCAGAGAGCCTCAGTGCAGGTCCTGCTGAAAGGTTTGTGCTTATACCAGCCGAAGGGAACCGTTGACGGTTTTAAAGTAGGGCCTTGGTGACATTAGCGTTCTTTAAGAAGCCACTCATAGGTGTATGAGGGCTTCCCAGGTTGGGCTAGTGGTAAAGAGCCCACCTGCCAATGCAAGTAGCCATAAGAGATGTGGGTTCGATCCCTGGGTTGGGAAGATCCCCTGGAGGAGGACACGGCAACCCACTCCGGTATTCTTGCCTGGAGAATCCCATGGACAGAGGAGCCTGGTGGGCTATGGTCCATGGGGTCTCAAAGAGCTGGATGCCACTGAAGCAGCTTAGCATGTACGCGTAGGTGTGTGAAGGGTGCTTTCTGGATGCTGAGAGCCAGCTGAGGCTGTTGTAGCTTGCCATCGGAGATGCACAGTGGCCCTCAGCCAGTGCCGATGGGGGTGGGCAGCAGGATGAAGAGGAAGAGACAGTAGGAGAGACATGGCAAGAGCAGAGCTCTCGCTGGGCCTGCTGGCTGCCTGGATGAGGGGGGTAAGGTGGGGAGGCTGTGTTTCTGGAGGGCCTGGGAAGAGAGGCCAGACAAGGAGGTGGAGGGGCAGGGAGGGGNCTCAAAGAGCTGGATGCCACTGAAGCAGCTTAGCATGTACGCGTAGGTGTGTGAAGGGTGCTTTCTGGATGCTGAGAGCCAGCTGAGGCTGTTGTAGCTTGCCATCGGAGATGCACAGTGGCCCTCAGCCAGTGCCGATGGGGGTGGGCAGCAGGATGAAGAGGAAGAGACAGTAGGAGAGACATGGCAAGAGCAGAGCTCTCGCTGGGCCTGCTGGCTGCCTGGATGAGGGGGGTAAGGTGGGGAGGCTGTGTTTCTGGAGGGCCTGGGAAGAGAGGCCAGACAAGGAGGTGGAGGGGCAGGGAGGGGCAGGCTGGAAAGAGAGGACACACAGAGCTTTGCACAGGCTGGCCTCGAGGGACCTGTGGCCCATCCACAAGCAGTGCTCTGCGCAGGGTGGCGCACGCGGCTGTGGGCCAGAGAAGAGGCTGATCACAGACAGCTGGGAATCTGCAGCCAGGGGCCCCATGCCATCTGCCTCCACAGTGGCTCCCTCACCTGACCGTGGGCGGGAGGACCCAGCTCCTTGCCACGTGGGCTGCGTGCTGTCCTCTCAAGATAGCCGCTGGCTCCCCGCAGAGTGAGTGACCTGCGGTTAAGCCAGCTGAGGTAGAAGTCAGTCAGTGCTTTTAGAGACCTGGTCTTAGAGTGCCACTCCATCGTTTCTGCAGGATGCTTTTGTCCACACAAACTAGCTGTAATGAAGGGTCAGAGGGACCACAGGAGATGTGAACCAGGGGCCACTAGGGGCACTCCTGGCCTGGCTCCCACACCCTGATTCCCAGCACGGTGCTAGCAGTGGTCAAAGGAACAGTGTGGTCACCGACACTGAAAAGCATGTGAAGAGAAGGGCGTTCAGGAGTCAGGCAGCTACAAGCTCAATGCAGGGACGCCTGTGCTGCCTAGGGGCACCTCTGTGTGCAGAGGCAGGAAAGGAAAATGAAAATGGCCCAGTCTGTCACACCTGGAAGTTTAGTATCCCCCATATCTGGAGGGCCAGCCATGACGCACAGCTCTAAAGAGAGGAAAAATAACTTTGGAGAAACAAGAAAAGGCAGTATTGATAAGTTTTTCCATCATCTGAAGTATCGCTGCCTACTGGTCTGTTTTGTCACATCGAAAGCGACTGCCTCGTGCCTCAGACAATAAAGACTCTGCCTGCAATATGGGAGACGCAGGTTTGATCCCTGGGTTGGGAAGATCCCCTGGAGGAAGGAATGGCAACTCACTCCAGTGTTCTTGCCTGGAGAATCCCATGGACAGAGGAGCCTGGCAGGCTGTAGTCCATGGGGTCACGAAGGGTTGGACACCACTGAGCAACTAAAGAAAAAAAAAAAAAAAAGTGACTCCCATTAGAAACACCATCATTGCGGCTGCCAGGAAGGGCTGCATGCATGATCCCAGGCTGACATCACATCTGAGCCCAGTGAACTAGGGTGAGAGTGGACAGAGAGAATCCTTTCAGCTCCGCAGCATACTCGATTTCATCCCATGAAGCTAGAAAGGGGAAGTCTTTTTCAAATAAGGGTGACTGATTGATTTCTGGGGACACAGGAATAAGATGAGCCCTCCTAAAATGGCATGGCCTCTGATGCATTAAAAAGTATATGAACATTTATCCCCCAGTGAAATTCACCCTATTTTAATTTTGGCATCAGAGCTGAAGAGTTTGCTTCTATTTAGAAATGAAAAATGTTGTTTTTAAAATGAAGGATAAGAATTTATTTGTATTTAAACAGTAATGAGTTCTAAATGGAGAAGGGAGAAAGATAAGAGTGGGTTTCAGAGAGAAGGGACTTAGTGCAGTGAGGAGTTGGGGGCCGGGAGTGGGGAGTGGTGTCCAAGGGTGCATTCGTCCAGGGTAAGTTGTTTACACCACCTCTGTCCTGCCTGCCCTCCCAGACCCCCAGGTCCCCTTGGATCCCTCTGCTTAATGAAGAGAAGTCTCACCTTCACCACCCCATCAACACCTCTCTAGTACTCCTTGATTTCCTTTTTTTTTTCCTTATGAAGAGAGAGGAAGGCTCAGAAGCCTTGGGTAGGCTAACACTTTAATGACATTGGTTTTCATTGTATTTATGATGGAGTTACTATTTTTCCTGTGGTCAGTGAGACTGGGCTTCCATTTCTGGTGTTGGTGTGGCATTTTCTCTCCGGAAGGTAAATGCGCATACATCTCGGAAGTGGTTCATGTGAAAGATATTGGATAATATTACAGTGGACAGAAGGTGGTAGTGAAGTGACTGAAATTTAGGAAGCACCACCTTAGAGCACGTCAGTCTGGCTTCGTTCATCAGGTCACAGTCAGGTTGTCCCAGGTGTCTCCGGCCGCCACAGCAAAACAAGGTAGACTGGGAGGCTTCCGTGACAGACACTGACTCCCCACAGCTCTGGACTTCGGGAAGTCCAAGGTCAGGGAGCCGCCGTGGTCTGGTTCCTGGTGAGGGCTCTTTCTCGGCGTGCAGATGGCCGCCTTCTCACTGCGTCCTCACACAGTTCTAGAATGAGCCCCGTTCTTGTCCTCCTCTTCTGTAAAGACACTCAGCCCATCACGGGGGCCCCACAGTCAGGACCTAATCTAAACCAAATCACCCCCCAAAGGCTTTGCAAACTAGCGCCATCACACAGGGAGGCTGGGTCTTCAACATATGGAGTTGGGGGAACTCAGAAGTCAGTTGCAGCGTGACGCGTTGCGGGATGTCCGTGTTGTGGGGAGTGGTGCCGGGGTGGGTGCCGTCACACCGTGGGTGTGTGGAGCTGGCAGATCACTCAGCCTCACTTCCCACATCTCTAAAATGGTGCTCAGGACTAGCCTGAGGCACAAGTGAAGGAACGTCTGTGCAGCTTAGATCACTTCAGGCTGGTAGAATGCCCCTCTGTTAAACTTGTTCTTTTTTCATGTATGCAAGATGACTATTAGAATAAACTATATTTTTATTAGAGAATTTGGAAAGTATAGATCTCAAATCTAAATCTAAAATACATATAGCCATCGTTTAGTTTTGTTATCTTGATTTTCAGATGATATTATTGACCTTCATATCTCACTCCTTTTCATGTCAATTAAGAAGGAGTTAGTCCCTTCCTCCCTCCAGCTGCTGGCTTTTCCTGTAGTTCACTTTCCAGGTCAGTCTGTGTCTCCCCCTGCCAGCCCCCCCCGCCGCCCTCCCC